>JAWWLR010000158.1:67991806-68004441 GCA_035041075.1 Acraspis erinacei | reverse complement strand
TATTCAATATTAAAATATTAAAATATCAAAAATTCAATATCAAAATTGTCAAATATAATAATCCAGAATGGCAATTTATTCTTGGCCATGTATTTACCAGTTTCCCCTACATAGGGCATTGGTATGAAAGATCATTATTACACCCTTGTTAGGTACTCGCCAGTTGTTCTGGTCAGTATCACACTGGGAATAGGATGAGCTTACATATAGAGGTAGAAAGTGTTACATAAGTAAATAAATAATGATGAAATATTATATTAATTTTCATGAAGTAATTACTTTAAAGAGGTATTTACGTATGTCCGTATTGTAGGTATACAACTTTCTATCAAAATCACTCCCTGGAAACTTGACTGCTTCACGCAAAAAACACAAATGCGTACGAGGAACAGAAGCCACGCAATTATTTAAACTTCATTTTTATTCGTTGGGCGCTGTCATCATATCGTTGTCGTATATTAATCAGCAGCAACTTATTTTTAGCACTGTAAACATCTCAAGTTCACGCCAATTTAAAAATAAAATCCAGTTCATAAGAATTGCGGGTTCGATAGGTATGTCTTTCGAAAATTAACCATTTTGAAGAATTATGGAAAATTAACTTTCTTTTAATTTTTATGGTGGAAAAATCAATTGAAAAAGTTTCCATTCAGCGACTCCAAAAACTGTAGGATACACAATTTTATAGGAATCCAATCAATATTAAAAATTTCGATCAGCCGTATTGGATCCGTCATTTTCTATTTTTTAAATTCTGTTACCAAATTTGGATTCAGCAACCCCAAAAACCCGCCGTATAAACAGTTCCATCAAAATCGCAGACTGCTTATATTCATATATATGATCAAGTGTGTTTAGGGGTATTTACCCCCTAAAATCAGATTTTTTGAAGAAATGCAAGAACACGACACCTTAATTTTGTACTGTTGGGTAATATATATTTTTACAGATTTTTACTTTTAATTTTTAATTACGCCGAATCTTGTCCTATTAGTTTTGTTCAATAATATTATTTTCTTCTATGTGAACCAATCAAACCGCGTCTTGACAATAACATATTTGGGGGGTTGTTGCACCCCCTTAAACCATTTATTGGCGGAAAAAAAAATACTTGTAGCCTAATATTTGGTCCTTTACAACATATATCAAGATCATTAAAATCGGGGTGGGGGACACCTGGGGTACTTTCCTTGTTAGTTTCAACTGAATTGATGATTTTTTCGTCTGGGATGGGGCAGTTTTTAAGCAACGATGATCGAAACGAACATTTTTTGTATGATATTAGAAAGTCCCTTTAAGTTATTTTAGAGATATTTGTAAACGGTTTAAATAAATTCTGGCATATAGTTGCAAATTTTTGTATACGCGGAAATAAAAAGAATCGTTTTATTTTCCCAAGCGAAGCCAGGTTGACGTATCCCAACTTTATTCAATAGACTTATGAAATATAAATATCTCACTGGACACTGAAAGAATTAGTCGCTTAAAAATACTTTGACTTTGTGTACTAGTCTCGGATACTAGAAAAAGTTTCAAAAAGGTTTGAAACCAGTGGTGAAAAATATGCTCGAAAATCGCTGAAAATTTAGAGCGCAAGGGGATCACAATTCTCCAATCCCAGTAAAAGAAAAGTCTCAGCGACATTAGATGTCAGGGTTAAAATCATTATTTCCAGATTTCAGTACTACAATCTGAATCTGCTAACACTATACTTCTATACTAATAATCAGAAAGCAAGAGGACATTGGTCAATTTCATATTCAAAGAATAGAGAATATATTTGCTAATGGCACTTGCCAACTTTACCTATACGTTTTTAGTCGAAGTGGGGTTTTTCAATTTGGGCAAGATTTCAATAGGGTCCTTTTCGCCAGGACGTAAACACATTATTTGTTAGTTTTTGTCATTTCTATTGATCTTAAGAATTAGTTGAAAATAATGGCTGGGCCATAAAAATTCTAGCTCATATTAATTAGTTCTTAAATTATTAATGTATATTCAAGTTTGAGAAACAACTATTTTTGGTAATCTATCATTATTTCTATATATGCCGAAATCTAATGAAGTATCCTCTAACTCTATCAGATGATCCATGAACTAATTTATCTCTAGAACAACCAAGTTTGGCGATAAAAGAGCGATTTTAAAACTATCAATAGGATACAAAATCTGAAAATCTATTTTTTATGTTCAGCATTCCACCTGAGTTTTCCTAGTGTTCAACTGAAAATAACATGTCGGTCGACAATTAATATAATGTTTAATTTCACATCGAGAACTACCTATATGATGATGGCTTCATGATAATTGATTCGGTAGCAATAATCCAACGTGACGAATAAAATTTAACGTTTGAAATTACAAATCGATTTTTGGAACAAAGAAAAGAAATTAGACTGCAAATTGGCTTCCAAATATTTTAATCGCTAACAGTGTAAAAAATACAGATAAGGAATAAGTAAACAGTGAGAGGGTGTTTTGGTTGACTTTTTATCTTGTTGTTCTCGTGTATGTTTTTATTATGTATTGGTTTCTAATGAGCCGTTAAGGACGAAGTTAGAAAATCATTTTTATTTTTGAGATTTTTTGTTTTATGACTCTTGCAAATGCAATTTTTCAAATGAAAGTAGATTTTATTTCGATACCAAGAGAAATAGTTTTAAATATTTTATATTACATTAAAAGTGCATGGAAGTTTGTGTTTTACATGGATTTTATGCGCCTTATTTGAAAATTCTTTCTAATTAGATTTTTGCGACCTACAGGAACTTCAATGATTTCTTCTGAAGTCATTGGGGTAACAGTACCACATTCCATGTTTATTTTCACCCTTCTAGTTTTTCTTTCGACCAAATATGCATATATTCCAGCAAGAACATTAGGACCTTCCAATATTGCAAATATGTAATTGGACTTCGATAAAACAATATGTTCTTGGATTGATATAAGATCAAATCTATCCTTTGCTGTGCGCAATTTAAGTCCTTTATCGGCAGGAAAAATGTATCTTTGAAGTTCGTATATCCGGTGCAAAGCCGTGTTGGGTGTCAGTCGAATGAATGGAAGTTGATCAAGTGTATATCCAGGTCCGTCAAAAGAAGGAAGCCTGTTGGGTACATTCATACACCTGGTAGGACGATCAGACCTTGATGAAGAACCTTTTACAGAAGAACAATGCTCGAGAGGAGGAGACCTGGATCTGGGCCTCAAAGGATTAGAAGACCTATTCGGAGAATGAGAACTTCCGGTACGAGGAACATCAGGATTTGAGTCACTATTAGATAAAGATTCGGACTGTGCACTTAACTCTGCAACAAGAATCGAAGAGTCATGTTCTTCTAATGTAGGTAAAGTAGGTTATTATGAATATTTTTTCATAATAACCATGTTCTGAGCAACGCATACGGGAAGGAAATTTGCTTCTTTTGCTGAAAGATTCTAAAACCTTCAACATAACACGTATAACATGCAGTCGAGCCTCTCATTAGGGCGCCTCTCAATAGGGCGCCATAGATGTGCAATTGTTAGAATGAAAACATACATACCCTAATAATTCGTTTATAAATGAGGGTGGAATATATTTCACATCAAACGGTAAATCTGTATTCTGCATCCTACCTATTTTTACTAGAGTGCCCAAAAACGCTTTTCACGCAACAGGGCAAGTACTGGAGGGGGGCTCCAGTTTCCATTTCCAGAGAAAGAAAATACACAATTTTTTTTTACATTCGAATATTAAGGAATGCAACGGTACTGTCTAAGAAATAAAACCATAATAATACCTTTTATTCGTAAACCACACTTACACCCCCCCCCCCTCCCTCATCAGTACCAGCGCACCAAATGGGGACCAAGAATCCAAAAACTTGAATATCTTTCACAACTCTTAAAACAATTTTTAATTTCATAAACAAATCTATGTTATTTCAATAATTATTTGTCCCGGAAAATGTAAAAAATCGTATTTTTGCAATGAAATGTAAAAGTTAGTTGTTCTTTAAAGTATTACATTTTTTCAAAATCATTATGAATTACTTAAATAATTAATTTTTTTTCAAGGTATACATAAATTGGGCAAAGATAGAATACATGAAGCTATTTTTCTGGCTGAATAGTTTATAGAATATTTCTTTTTATTATTGAAAAAATCTTATTTTATAAATGAAGCATAATATTAAATTATTTTGAGTACTAATTTTGCTAAATGCTTCATTTCATTCTTTATACAATGAATTATTATATTTTTTTCGAATTTGCTTCAAACTGAAAATTAATGGGTGACGAATAACAATTGTTTAAACAATGATTTGAAGTGTTTAATAGAATTTGCTACTCCTCCAAACTATTCAATATTATCTTTAATTCACAAAATAAGAATTAAAAATAGTTTTGGAAAAGTGATTAAAAAAAAGATGATATTTTTCACAACGATTAGAAAATATTGAATATATTATTTCTATAAACTATATAAGCAGAAAAATAATTATATATATATTCTATTTAATATTATTTTTTAAAGTTATAAAATAAAAGTGACTGAGCCAATCAAAATAATTTAAACCATTTTGTTTAAACTCAATTGTTGGGAATTAAAAAAATAAACCATGAATAATTGTTTAAATAATTACATCATGTTGTTAACTAAATTTAATACTCCAAAAAATTACTTACTACTACATTTCATTCGGAAAATAGGATTATTTTAATAAAAAATTGGGAATAAATAATTTTTTAAATAATTGCATTAATTTAAACAATTAGAAATTGTTTTGAAAGTAAACTAACAATAATACGTAAAAACGTAGTATTTTTATCCTTGGATCACATTTGGCGTGTTGTAGGGCAAGGGTGGGGGTGAAGGTGGGTTAAAAATAAAGGTTATTAGTATGGTTTTATTTCTTAGAAACTGCTCTTCAATCCCTAAAAAACTTGGCATGTTCCGATCAAACTCCGAAGTATCATTTCAATTTCTCGAAAATACAAACTTTCCCCTTATTAATACATAAAATAAAAATATAAAATTTGTAGGGGCAGGCTTGCCCACTAGAGTAAAAAGAAATTGTTGAAATATATTTTTGGATCACCCTAATATATATGGCTCGCACTGTACCAAATTTATTATATGCAGCGAAGAGCGCCTTATTCAGAGCCCCGAGAGGCGCCCTATTGAGAGGCTCAACTATACCATATATACTATTGGATCCAATACAACAATTGGCATGTTTATATATATTTCAGTTAAAAAACTTAAAATATAATAATCCATCATAACAAAGATTCTTGGAAAATTGTTAAAGAATTAAGGTGTAATTTTAAAATATTAACGGTAGAATATTTTTTAAAGAAATGAAAAAATAAAATATAATTTTGTAAATTATATGCTAAAAAATTACATTCAATTCGAAAGTGAAATCAATTTTCAAAATTTTATTAAATTGGTGGATTTCAATGAGTCTTTTCGGGGGGCCTTCTTAAGTCTGCAAATAAGATTCGCAGGTGAAAATTAAAACACCGACCTAAGCAATCAAAAAAGGTCTACTACGCCATTGTTTTTCCATAAAAAAGTAAAGAATCTTAAAACATATGTAATACTGATGAAACGGAATTTAAGTCAGAAACCTAAAAAAGGATTGATTCGCCATTTTTCAACATGATAATTAATAAATTAATTATTATATATTGTATACTATAGTTCGTATGTCATTAGTTAGCGTATTAAAGAAAAATAAAACAAACATTTTTGAAACTTTGTAATTTAAAAAAATTAAGACCGCTAAAAGACTATAAAAGTTATCTGGATGATATTTTCAGAATAGTTCCTACTGATAAAATTCAAGAATTAATTAATGCTTTTATTAGCACAGAAGATACTTTAAAATTCAATTAATCAATTTCATCAAAAATTTAAAGAAAACTTTTTTAAATTTTACAATACGTCTCGCAAACATAATAAATGGTTAGACAATTATAAAAAACTGATCTTCCTGTGTCGTAAACATACGTTCAAGGTTTACCAGTGAGATTAAAAAAAACCTTTGAAAAAATTTGATGTTAATATTTATTTTAGAAATAATAATATTTTATATTTTATTTATAATATTTTATGTATTTATTTAAAAAATAATAATAATGTTTACATTGGTGAAACTGGTAGAAGGTTAAAAACATGAATAGCTGAAAACAAAAGAGATTGCAGAATTGGAAATTATAACACAGGCTGGTCACAAAACTTCGAAAATTTTAAGAATTTACTTGATTCTGATTATAACAATGTAAATATTTTGGCCCCTCTTTATGAGAAAACAGGTTTCTATCATTTCTAACATAACCTAAGGCTTATTGTACTAGTCACTGTTGATCTAGCTCTTGATAAATGTTGTTCACTACGGAAAAAAGTTTAAAAAATGTGTTTCTAAATCATTAGGAACCTTGTTTATTTTTGGATTTCCTCATTTAATTATGTATTCCTTTGTCTTTATTTTAATTTTTGTTTATCATGAACCCGTATTTTATTGACTTCAAAGGTTTTTTGAAGCTAACATTAATAGTACATTGTGTATCAAGGGCGTAAAGAACGCTATTTTGACGAGTGTGAACTTGCCGCCCGAGCAAAGCGAGGGTGAAAGTCACACTAGGCAAAATAGCCGTATGCCCTTAATACCCACTATACTTTTTGTCCTGCCCTCCTTGAAAACAAGCATTTGAGAAAACAGATGAGGTTTCGTTTACTTGACAATTTTAGATTATAAGTGAAAGAAGAAAATAGCGTACTTAGCAGAAGGGAGACTGTAGGGTCCAGTGATTTTAGTTGCGTATTGATACGAAAAATATCAAAATTTGAACATTTATTAAAATTTTGCAATTTTTTCGAAATTTTGAAAATTTATCAAACTTTTAAAAATTTATCAAAATTTTGACCATTTTTCGAAATTTCGAAAAAATTTCAGAATTTTAGAAATTTCTCAAAATTTTCAAAAAATTTAGATTTCCAAAAGTTCTAAAAATTTTGAAAATGATCAAAATTTTGAAAATTTTTTGAAAACTTGAAATTTTTTTTAAATTTTGATAAATCTCAAAAAATTCTAAAAAAATTTTAAATTTTGAAAAATTTGATAAATTTCCAAAATTTTCCAAAATTTGATCAATTTTAATAACAATAAGTTCTTCTTAGATACAATTTTTGAGTGACAATGGGTTTTTAAATCAAATATTGGCAGAAATCATGCATTTGGGGGCGTAGCGTAGCGGGCGTAAATTTTTATGTTGGCCCGGCGGCGGAGTGCGCATGTGCAAACGTCACTAGGCTGAAAGCGACCACATTACGCCTGCTTCACGTGCATGCAATGGGGCGTTTTCAAGGGGGGTCGGACAAAAAATCAATTTTTTCTTTCTAAAATTTTTAATGTGTAGGAGATGTTTATAATTGAGGTATGGCATAACACCTGACCTCCAACAGCTGCTACTCATGGAAATTCATGACAGGTAATTGTGGGATCTAGGTACAAAAGGGCGTATCTGTCAGTGGAGCTTCGACGCTTCTCTCGCCTTCTGGGATTTCGTGCCAATTTTCTTTCCTGCAAAAGTTTACTTTTTATCGTCCGAGTTCGAAACTCCTACCAATTATGATGTTCTTTGGTAGAATTTCGAAACTTGTTAATTCACTTGAAAAAAATTGATGAAAACCGCAAACAACAAGCGCGCGTGAAAATGTGTTCGCTTATGAATAATATTTTTTTCGCTATACGGCAAATACCTTCTGTCGAAAACCTCCGCTAAACTCTCTATACTTTTTACCGATAACCGCCAAATAGCTAAATGTTTAGTCCTGCTTTCAATATCCTCAGATTTTACCAGCTGAATCTCTATTTTCCATAAGACCAAATGTAAAGATACCGCCCATTGTGTACCTCGGGACCTCTGCAGTTAGCACCGAGCTTGACCTTGTTGAATAATTCTTCAAAACTATAAACAAATGTAATGCTTTTGAAAAGTCTCCATGTTAAGGAAATCAGTTTTTATTAGAAAATGCAACAACAAAAAAATGCATTTTGAAAAAATTTTGGTTACCCCCTTTTGAACCTAAACCCCTCAATTGATCTTGAGAATCGGTTAAATTCAATTTTGCTATCAAATTGATCAACTGGTATTTTCTATAAATTCGAAGAACTTAATAATATTTTAAACTATCGTCATAGGAAAATGATATTGGATGATAATACGATATTCCACGAGTTCGAAAACAGAATTTTTGGAAATAGAATTATGTAAATTACAGAGTAAAATTGATCTTATGAATATCTTTTTCGTAAGAAAAGGTTTCATTTTTGATTTAAGGCAATAGCATCTTCTTGTTTCCATATAAATTGAATATGAAGGTACATCAACAATTGCAAATATTACTCCTCACGCTTATATCGAGTTTGGTTTTACGATTTCTGGCATCCGCCGTGATCAATAGATTCCTATACAAAATAACACTGATACCACTCCAGTATATCACAAGATCAACAATAAAATAAGTAATCCAGTGATGCATAGATTTTTTGTAGTAAACAATTCGTGGCTCAAATCCAACGAAATATTCCATTATTTATGAGAAAAAACGGAAACAAAAAAACACTTACAAAATAAAATAAACAGTAAAAACATGATTAAAAACAAACAAAAAATAATCTTGATCAAAATTATATAATAAATATCCAAATTTGACCGATATAAATTCAATCTTGAAAATCTTACAATTTTCAAAAAATCAATTTGCGGTTTTGAAACTTTTTTTCAATAATCAAAGAACAAAATTTTCACGGTTCAAAATAGAAAATTTGTAATATGAACTTCATACAGAAAACGATTTATTTTCGCCAAGAACCATTCACCGGACACACATTCTTATATACATGCAAAGGCTTGAGGCTTTTCGTTCGATAACCGCAGATAAGCAACGCTTGACTCAGTGTTATACACGGAGAAAATATTGGTTGTAAAATTTGGCATCATAATATTGCTTTTTACAAGAGTTCGATGGCGATCTAGTATATGGTCGAGGAAATAGTATTATTACCACTACGATACGAAGAAATACTTTTTTCGAGACTTTTTTCATATCAGTTTTATAAATATATGTCGAATGAGGTCATATACGCCGAGGTTTATGATAATGTTAAAATTCCTAATTCTCATAATTTTTTCAATCGCAGGAAAATATCTCCGATCTGCTGCCCCGGAGACATATGTTCGATTCCTGACACCGCTGACTTATTCTAACACGATTTTTTCTCTTTCAGCTTAGAATAAAATATCAATATCTAATAATTTGTATGTTTATTATGTATAACAATTTTTGCAACACCAACCTCCAAAGTGAGGACTTCCATGCCTCTAAATGATATACAAAGTACTTCAATCAAAAAGACCGCGCGGAGAAAATAATGGTGCATGCGCTCTTTGTAAACATGCCTAATTTGCGAATCGACGCAATGGGCGCTCATGCGCACTTCCGAGAGACTTAACTTTGCACACTGGCAAAATAAAAATATCGTTGAAAAATGTGTGTTTGTCGGAACGTATGGTAGAACTGGAACTTCGAAAGAATATTTAAGTGGAATGAATTTATAAAATTCACGTAATTCGTGAAATTCATGGAATTCACCGAATGAAAGAAATACATGAAATTCAATGAATACATGACATTCAAGTAATTCACGGAACTCAGGAAGGTCATGGAATTCACGAAATTCACGGAATTTACAGAATTCATTGGATTCACTAAATCCTCCGAATTTTCATAATTTTGATACAAAAATTCAGAGTTTGGTTATTTTTCTAAGAATAAGCTCAATTTTTTGCGGAATCAACTAATACTTTATTTCTAGTGCCTTTTGCTATGATAATAAGCAAATTTACCAGAATGATTAATTATTTTAAGAATTTTCATAAAGAAATTAAGAGCTTGGCTATTTTTCAAAGCATAGGTTCAATTATTTCAAAAAAGTTACTGAGAATATCTTACCGATGACTTTTTTACTATGATAATTGGCAAATTCATACAAATGATTAATTATTTAAACAATTCTTGTTAAAAAATTCAGAGTTTCGCTTTTTCAATTAATAGACTTAATTTTTTACGGAATCAGCTAAGAATTTCTTTGCGATGACTTTTCGCTATGATGCTTTTAAAATTGAGAACAATTCTATTAACTATTCAAAGAGATTTTATAACAAAGAAAGTAATAGCAATCGGTAAGAAATTCTTATTTGGTTACGTAAACAAAAATGGATGGTATTTGCTCAAAAATAGCCAAACTCTAATTTGATTATTAATACTGGTTAATTAATCAACATTTGTTGTCATTTTGGAATATATCATAGTAAAGAGTGGCAGTCACATTATTATTAGGAATTTTATATTTAACAACCAAAGAAAGAGCACGAGCCTTTAAAAAGTTTAAAAGCTGTAACGCATGCAAATTAGGAAATAATTTTTGACAGCGGGCATTTTTCCGATCGTTTTTGGCCGATAACCATTTCAATGAATGTTGAATTATTCGTAAATATTTTTAGCGAGGATTAATTTTTCCGAAAGTCCATTTTACTGAAAGTTCAAATTTCAGAAGGCCTCATTTGAACCTTCGGTTAAATGACTTTCGGATAACTCACCTATCGCTAAACGGGTTTTCTGGTCAAATGAACCTTCGCAAAATGAGGCCTTCTAAAATTTGAAATGTCAGTAAAATGGACTTTCGGAAAAATGAACCATTGCTTAAACTATTTTCGAATAATTCGACATTCGTTGAAATAATTTTCGGTCAATTAATAATTCGTTAAAATGGTTTTCGGTCAATTAATCATTCGGTAAATTATTTTTCCTTAAAATAAATTTCGGTATCCTCATATTCGGTATTTTAATTTTCGGTCACTTGAACCATCGGACAAATGACCCACTGCCTAATTTTCTGTTTCCAAAATTGTAAACTTACACGTTTTTTAGCAATTTGTAGATCTTGCGCGCAGCGAAAAAAATTTGTATGATAGCAAAAGATTGGTATGTTCCTGCGATTCAAGATGAGCAAATTAATACTCATGTTTATTTTTTTCAACTTACAGAATTCTGTGCATAATTAATGAAAATACTAAAACGTATGTATATAATATTGAAGCTTAAATAAAACTATAGGCAAATAAAGTGCAAAATAAAAATAAACAGTACATCGTAACACAAGTATTATAACTTCATAATTGCACCAAAATTTGAATTACTTAAAACTATAGTCCATTAAAAATAAACACTCCTTGAATAAGCTTCAGGCTGAGATTTAAAATGTGAATCCATTTATAACATTTCAAAACATGTTGGAATATGAAAACCGGAGACAGAAGTTGTTATGCAATATATAATTAGAACAGTTAAAAAATATGCCGTAGAAAATAAGTATTAGGGGATAAGCACTTTTTAATTGTAATGTACAAAGTTAAATAATTAGAAAATGGAATATTCTAAGTTGATCAACTGAAAAATTAAATATTCTAACGTAAACAATTTAGAGTTAAACGTTCAAAATTGAACCACTTGAGTTTTAAGCCTGAACTCAGAAAAAATTTCTCTTGAATGACAAAAAACTTTTTTCTTTAATGTATAAGATGAAAATTTGATGAAATCTAACAAATTATGGTTGATTTAACAAAAGATTTGATTGACCTAACCAATTCTTTTGTTGAATCATTCAATTAATTAATTTACCAAAAGATAAGGTTAAAACAACCAAAAAATTTATAAAATGTTTCAGGCCCATACACTTAAACGATTTTTAATTTGAGTTGAAGAGTATAAAAGTGTTTTGTGAGATAGATTTTAAACATATAATACCATTACACAAAATAAACATACAATAATAATAATAATAAGACGAGACTAACATGTGCGCGCACCAGCTCCCGCTTACTTTTGTATTCATTTTTATCATTTACCCAATTTTCGAATAACTATTTATTTTTTTAAATTTTTTACCTCTCAAAGTTTTGCTGAATTATAACCTGAAATAATGCATTCAATGAATCCAAGGAAAGTAGAATTTACTATTACTATTAGTAATATTAAAGAGCGAGGTATCATTCGAAGATTTTAGTGCAGGATATGTTAATTTATACGGAAAAAATTGGTTCATAAAATGTACCCAATTAGTTCGGTAAATGGAGGAAATTAATGCATTTAGATAAAGTTTACAATTATTGTAGGATCTAATACAAAACAGAACTCCCTTTTTCCATTTACTAAGAAATGTCGCACAATTAGCGCACAAAGTATTTGGTATCCAAGTCTTATAAAAATCAGTAATAGCATTTGGATAGCATGATTTATATACTGTTTTGTAATTATATGTAAAAATCTTCCTATTTCTTTTCAACACGAATTCTCCTCAAACAAGACAAAACTCATCCGGACTATGTGTGCACATCGTGATTTTTCTTCAAAAACAGATATTCTAAATAAAAGATGTGTGAGACAAGAAATTAAAGTGCTAAATAAAACGCATATATTTACGTAGCTTCGAGGTACGTATTGCAATACAATTTAGTCACTTAAAATAAAATTTCGATATAAAATCAACAGAAAACACTCATTTACTGTTTCGAATTAT
>JAWWLR010000158.1:67714150-67724158 GCA_035041075.1 Acraspis erinacei | reverse complement strand
GACATTTGATGGAATCCGCGAAAGTCATTTTTCACACAAAACCAATACCTTCTCATTATGATGAGAATGTAAAAAAAAAGTTTTGAATGTAAGTGAAAAGTAGTACAAGTTTCTGAAGTTATTTTTGACATAGAGTCGACTGGTGCCGTTTACTTCTAATCTAGGATCAATATTGATTAATTTGTTTCAAACTATTTAATAAAAAAAACTTTAACATGCTATAACCTTTAACTTTGTCACTAATTTCACAAATAAAATAAGGATTAGAATTGCAAAAGTATTATTATTTTATGGTTTTAAATTAAATCTTTATTTTGTAAATCATCTCAGAATTCCTGCTCTTACTTTACCGACGTTTTGAGAAATATTTACTAAAACAGGGATTTGATGAAAGGAGCAATGGAAAATAAATTTCAAATCCTTACCCTCAGAGCCGCAGGGCAACGATTTTACCTGTAGAGAAAGAGTAGAGCAAGGTGGTAGAAGAGGGCAGCAACTTAGGACCCCACTAAAGTAGTTGATATATATATGTGACGTGCGCCGAAGAAAGGGGGCTTACTCGAAAAAAATCGAAATCCATGTTTTTACACCTTTCGATAGTTTCTGAGTTTCTCTTTTTAATAAAACCACGGAACAAAATTTTCCCAGCGTTACTATTGCTAATAATTGAGTTATTAGGTACCCGAGAAATCGGGCTTTCGTTTGAGAGCTCGAGGTCCCGTGAAACACCTCCCACCACTCATCATTACATCTTCGCGTGTTATCTATACTCCGTCCATGAGCTACGTTTACGATGCCACCATATGCGTGAGAATGTAGTGGAAAGTGGAGAGGGAAGATTTCGTAAGCCTTCCCTCTCTCCTAAAAGTCGTGTCTATTGGCTCGACTTCGAACGCTCTCCCTGAAAAATCTCACTTTTAAGAGTAAGCCCCCTTTCTTCGGCGCACGTCACATATATTACTCCCCATACTCCGTTTAATTTCTTGTAAGTCAACTGTACAAATGATGAAAAATGTGTGCATGAAAAGGTGTTTTATATGCCAAATATACATTTAAATAGTATAAGTATAATAATAATAAAATTATTACACTGAAGAGCTAATAGTTTATATTTGTAAAAATATGAATTTCATACTATTATTCGTTATTTTGTTACAAATTTTGTACATATTATAATAAACCACAGAAAGTGGATTTTATTTCATTTAGAATATTTGAAATATATATGTTTTTTCTAAATAAAATAACAATATGATAATTAAATAATTTTCTTACTGAAAATAGACAGGACATAAAATTTGAAGGTTACTAAGAATTACCCATGCATAAGATACCTAGAATAATTTAATTACAAGGGTTTGCAATGGACAATCTTTTGATTTTTAAGGTTTCAGCTTTAAAAATTAAGAGAGTCGAAGCACTGAAAATTAAAATACTTTTCAATTATGTATTGAAAGTTGTATGAATATGTATATTTTTTGGAATCGTAGATATATAAAGATGATATAAATTGTAAATAGGACATTTCTTTACTATATCAGAGAGAAATAGAGAGTCACAATGCATTAGAAATGTTGGTTTATAGGCAAGAAGCGCCCCCAACTCCGAGTATACCCGTGAGGGCGCAATCCCATGGAGGTAGATTAATAGAATAGTGGAACAGTTTTGGCCAATGGGGTGCTCGCACAAGCCCTAGCAGCAGGGTTGCGCACGTAATATACCTTAGGTAATTTACGTAGTTTTTTACATGTAAATTACCTACGTAATTTACGTCCCTAGTTTTTTACATGTAATTTACGTTTTCAAGATGGCGTCTGCTCTTACATAGAAAATAATCATAACCTAATTCTTTGATATACCGAAGAGTCGAAAACTGTCACACTGACCTGCTTGACAGCTTAAATTATAAAAAAATGATCAGAGGTGGCAGGCCCAGAAATTCCTTTTGGGAGGAATTAAATTTTATCTTAAAAAGAGAGAATGGTAAAAATTTTGCTTTTTGTCCCGGGTGCAATCGTGTGCTTTCAAATACCGCGGAAGAGAGGTTAAGAAATCATAGGTAAGTTCATGATTCCTAAGATTCGAATGTTTTTAACGAAGAGAACTATTATTTTATAAGTTATAAAGGTTAAAAAAATCCTTTCTTTAGAAAAAGGTGCGTTGCAGACGTTGTAGTAGAAGAAATAGTAGGAAGAGATCCGATGGATGTTGACAAAAGCGTCAATAATTCTAAGATGAGCGGCATTAGTGACATTTCAGAAGAAATATTGCTGAACAATAATAACGTAAGAATATTCTCCAATTATCTGCATATAATGTTAACAACATTTGCAGGGTGGCCACTGGATCGGGCAACCGGGAATTTTATGAGACCGGAAAAAAACCGGGAAATGTCAGATAAATTTATTTTTTGACGGGAATTTTACAAATTTTTAGAAAAATAAATATGCCCAACTTTCATTTCAACCGTTTCTTAAATAATTACTTAAATTGTTATCTTTTTCAATTATGATATCATTCAGTTTAGAATGAGTAATTCGAAAATCTTTCACTTTAAAAATTTTCCATTTTAGATTATAATTTTTAAGCTTACATTTTAATTTAAAGAATTTTAAAATGCAATTCAAAATTATAAGCGTTTGAAATCGAAAATTTGGCATAAAAACCATTTTTATTTGATCAACTGTGAATATAAATTAATTAATCAATTTTAAAATTGAATTGTACTTTAAGATTTAAACAGTGAGTAGTAATTTATTTTACAAGACAATTCGGAATCAGATCACAATTTTAGAATTTCCAGACTTTAACGTTAAAAATTAAAACGTTTCAATTGGAAAGTCTTATTAGTTAAACAAATGTAAACGCCAGATTGAAACTTTATTAACTACTTCCAATTTTTAAATAAATTCAAAATAATATATTCATAATGAAAGGCTTTTATCAAATTTCAAATATTATTTCAGTCTAAATATTCCATTTTTATACCATTAATTTTGAAATGTTTTAATTAAGAAAAAGAACAATTACTTAATATTTATAAATATTCTGTCTCTTCTTATTACTCAACAAATATCAGAATTAATAATTTTTTAGGTTGTCAGCCTAACTTCTTTTTTAAATAGAAAAGTTAGAGAGCGAAAAAATGAGTCATTTTAATATCTTTTATGTAAAATTCCAATTCCGAAATGTAAATTGAACATTCGATCTTATTTGGAATCGGCAGTTTACGTAAAAATAATTAAAATAAGACATTTTCTCGCTCTGTAGGCACTTTTCTTTCGAAAAAAGGAGTTGGGCTGACTACCTAAAAAATGAATATTTCTCGTATTTGTTAAGTAAAATGAAAAGACTGAATTTTGAGCTTAGAATTGGATTCCATCAGTCTTAATTGGAAATTTCTTGTAAACGAATGAATAATTTCTTAAGGATATTTTTCTTTTAGGTTGATCCATCAATTACTTCAAGTGTTTACATCCTTGAATCAAGTAAAAAAGACGCTCCTTCCTCTTGCTCTTCTAATGCTCCTCGTCGTCCAGCTCGTCCTACTGCCACTCGCGCTATTCTTCAGGGTCAAAAATCAATCAAGTCCTTCGTAGATGCTGAAATATCAGAAAAAGAGAAAGCATGCATTGACAAAGCTCTAGGAAATTTAATTTTTGGATGCAATATCGAATTAGATACTGTGGAATCTAATTACTTTAAACAGTTTATAAGAATTTTACGTCCGTCCTATTCACCACCAACATTTGAAATTTTGTCAACTACACTCCTTGATAAGGCTTTTGAAACGTACACGAATACTAAGAAGAATCAACAGTTGAGTAGGAGTCCCGGAATATTGTTTCTCAATGAAGTAAGACATGCAAATACAGACGTTATATTGGGTATCATTCGTGACTTAAACGGAAACACCTATTTTTTACGTGATTTTGAAAATTTACACGCAGAAATGAGAGAGCAAGAACTTTCAAGAATTGCAGCAGAAGCGATCAAGTTGGCAAATACGGATTATTGTGTAGACGTATTTTCGATTGTGTCAAAGGAGTTTTTACTTTTAAATCATTTGGACTCAAAAGTATGGTTCGTGCCGTGCAATATTAAAATTGCAAATTTAGTAGCAGAATCTGTGATAAATCCTACAGCTTATGATAAAGTTAAACTTATTATGAACCACTGTGAAGAGCATGAAAGCATTTTAAAGCTTTTACAAACTGAAGGCTATAAAGAGATTCTTCCAGTAATCGACGAAGAATTTTGCTGGAGTAAACATCTTTACTCATATTACATTTTTTTGAAGAATATAAAAGTTTTGAGGCAAAAAGTAGGAGATGGAGAAATAAATTTGGGCCAAGAATTCACATCCCTTGTGTTCGATGAGTTTCTCAAACAAGAAGTCGAAAATCTCCAAAAAACCTACACGCCACTGGTTGAGCTGATTAAAAAGTTTGAAAATAATGACCTTTTAATTGCAGATGCTGTTGTAAGCTGGTCTGACTTGTATTTAAAAACTATTAACGAGCAACTTAGTTCCTCTATAGCACTCCATATTGACACAATCATGCAGCCTGTGTGTCTTGCAGCAAATTTTCTGCATCCGAGTTATCGAGGTAATAAATTAAGTACAACAGAAATGTTAAGAGTTAATGAGTTCTTACTCGACAATCTCGATGAAGATGGCCTAAACCAGTTAACATCTTATAAGAATAAAAAAGGCATTTTTTTAAAACTTTTCCAAAAGAAAGTAAGCTCACCTACTACATTTTGGAGTATAGCCGAACAGGAAGCTTCAGAGTTATCAAAATTAGCTCAAAAGCTTTTATCAATACCAGTTTCCACCATTGATTTAAAGTGTAACTTTCTGCAACGAAGGAACTTGTCTAATGAACAATCAGCAAAACTCGTTAAATTATACTATGATTTAAAAATTCGAGAGTGAAATACATGGTCTTCTGATGTCTGAGAACTTGCTTCGGAAGAAGTACACTATATTTGTTGATCTGAATTAGTATTACTACTTTTAATTTTTGAGCTGAAAAAACAAACATTTATGTAATCATTAAGTTTTAAGTTAAACTAAACATCGATACCTGAATTTGAATAGAACCACCTATCTTATTTTAAACAAAAGATAAGGTTTGTGTATGTGAAGGGCATGTGATGCTTTACTGTGATTGTTAAACGTAGGTTAATGTTAAAACCATTTTTTTATTTTTTACGAAAGTGTTCTTAATAATGAAACTATTCTCTAACCAAAGTTAATTGATATTAAATGCGTACTTTTATCAAAATAATAATTTTATAATTTAAGTTGGTTTACGCATAATGAAGGATTTTATTGACAATAATAAGAAAGATATATTCAGTGTTCAGTTTCTTTTAATAAAGATTTTCCTTATGTAAAATATTTGTACATTTAATTAGAAATTAGTACTCGTCAGTAACATTAGTGTCGGTCATTTTTAATGTATAATATATATAAATTAATTTTTTCGAGGTTTCAGTACTTAAGCGATTTCGGAGTTTACTATGAACATAAGACCATTGAGAAAACAGCCTCTCTATTGCGGCAGTGGAACTTGGTATGTTCATTAATTTGTTAGCCAAATCCGACAATTCAGGATGCTTTGTTTCTGCCAAACACCAAAATGTTTCCGGATTTTTTACGTGTTTTTCTTCTAACGATGCAAAAATTCCCTTTTTATTCAAATAGGCATCTAAGTCTTCTAAGCCAGTTTTATCTAAGTTTTCCTTAAAAAATTGGTTAGCCATCTCACTATAGTTCGCATTATTAGAAAATATCCTGCCTTTATAAACAGGGTGCAGGATATTTGCAGCTAAATTGATTGGATTGATTACTTTTTCTAGGCGAGCTTTGAGTAAAGATTCATATTCATCGTCGCAGATAGGAAATTTAAGAGACAGCCACTCTTCTACGGCATCTGCTATGTTGCATTTATCACTTTGACATTTGTTTATCAATTTACATACTTCGTCAAAAATTACTGTAAATTTCAACAACTCTTGTTCGAACTCTTCATCCATGATTAATGCGGCTGCTGTCTCCGAAATCGTATATTGAGCTTCCTGAACAATATCTCGCATTATACTCAAGTTTCTAAGAAAACATCTAAAACAATCGCGATAACTACACCACCTTGTATCACCGGGTAAACAAATCCTTATGCCACCGCGATTCGTAAGCTCTTTTTCTAATCCTGGAGACTTAAATTCTTTTAACACTGGAACTGCTTTCTCAAAGCATGAAAGGCGAACGCTGGTTTTTGGCCCTGCTCCTAACTCCTTTTGCTTCACCTTCTCTGCTTTTGTTTGCTTAAATTCTACCAAGTTTTTCGCCAATAAATTACCGCTGTGGCTATTACACGTCAGATGCCAATAATCAATCATCTTTCCCATGCACATCATCGTCGAAACATTGTCCGAAACGAGCGCGTAAATATTGGTATTATAAATTTCTTTTGCATCTTTAACAGCTGCATCTGAAACTTCTTTTAAAGCAACCGCAGTTTCATTTTTTTGAGTGAAATCCCAGGTATTCAAAAATACTCTTTCTCCATTGGCGTTGTGAAGAATACCAACTACATATTTTTCGTTTTTGCTCGAGTTCTTCCACCCATCTAAAAGTAATACACTGTTATCTTTAATTAAAGACGAATTTTTCTTCAGTGTTTTTGTATAAAATTCATCTAGTATCGAACCACTTAAGGTATTTCTACAAGGCGGTTTGTAATTCGGATTTAATTTGTGTACGAAATCACGAAAATGATTCGAATCAACAGTCGAAAACGGTATATTACAACCAAAGAAAAATTTCGCCAACGCTTCGTCAATCTCTGATAAAGTCTCAGTTGAAGTATTTGAACTTGTTGAAGTGGTCTTAGCAGATTTTGGATTTTCCTGTAAAATAATAATTTTTTAAATTAAAATCCTTCTAATAATCATTAAATATACGAAAAATAGTTTCTCCGTTGGCAATGGAACAATTTCTAGATACCAAGATCAAACTTTTTACTTTAAAATTAGAAAAAGAAATATTGATAAAATATATATTATTTAGAGAATAGTGAAACATGTCTTACAGTTAGGAATTAACAGACTTAAGTGAAGGGTTGCAGTATAGAACTAGATAACCGACATTTTTTCCGAAACTGGGCTTTTTGCATAAAAAATTCTTAAAAAATCAAATACATGTTGTGTTAAAAGCATTTTTTCAAAAGCTCATTTTCCATATAGTAATAAAAAGATTGGTAATTTAAATCCAGATAACTGACTCTGTACTTCTCTCCCATCTTCTTTTTTTTTAATTGCCTAACCTCTTAACATTTTTGTAAACCTTTTTCTGAGCAACTTTCTCTACTTAAAAGTATTTAAATGTAGTAAAACAATAAAACACTTCTTTTTTCAAAGAAAAAACCTTTAAATAAAACTATTTGTCACTTTTTCAGCACCAAAGTACCAATAAAATTCCAATCTAAAATCTTAATTCTTCATTCTCTACAAAAAACCAGTTTTATAAGTTTTTTTTCACTTAACTTTTTGCCTTGTGATCAGAAATTATATTTCATTAAATTATTATCGTTTATTTATAAAGAAACATAAATTTTTTCTTTTTATAGAACTTTCAACGAAAAATCGTCTATTACAGTGCGATACCATAACACTAAATCTTTATTTTCCCTGAACAGAATAATTTTTTGAACGAAAACTTCTTTATTCCAATTCAGCCTCCCCTGATCTCGTGAGCAAGTTTTTATTATTTAAAAAAATTGAAAAACAGATATTTGGTCGCTATCCAAAGACGATTTTCAAAACCCCTAAAATTTGATCAAAATTCTTAAATGATTTACTCGGAATTGGTTAACTTTTTTAATCAAACTCATTTTCTCCCAATTTAGCAACTTAATATATCAGAACTAAGTTATCCTTTTTTATGTCAACTGAAAATTTCACTTTTTATCTTGATTCGCAACCAAGCCTGTTTCAATTTTAGGTTCCTGCCACTTTGAGATTGTAAACTTCCACATTCTATTTATCGGAACTGGATAATATTTTTAAATTATAATTTTTTGGTCTCAATTTAGAAACACTTCAGCTCCGGAGTAAACTTTTGTTTTATCTTTGAATGTTGATTTCGATTTACAGAATGTTATTTCGCTCTCCTGAAAAATCCAGATTTTGTTTGTTATCTAGTTATGTACTGCAACCCTTCAAGTATGATTGAAATCAACTTACTTTACGTCTTTTCAGTGGCGGAACTTCCGGAGGGTCTTTTGGTTTGCAGATGTTTCTTAAGATAAAAGAAATATGAAGTTAGAAGATTTTAGAAATTAAATACAATCACTTATATAAACGAAGGATCAACAATATTTACATACCTGTGAGCTAGAAGACGGTCGTAGCTAGTATTTTTTAAAATACTATTACAAATTGAGCATTTTGAAACTGCTTGATTTTCTACTTTCAACCGCTCAAACTTTAGTTCTTCCCAAGGGATTTTTTGTCCCTTTTCACTTCCAAATTTTGATTTACTCATTTTTAAAGTTTTATAACAAATAATTCACTTAATCTCGCGCTTAATGCATTCCGGAATAAGTGAGGTTATATTATGCTCCTTTCCCTCACCCCCACTCTTCAAGCCCGCCATTTTTTACATATAAAAGTTCGAGTTACGCGTAACTGTGCAACCCTGTTGATAGCACCACTAGACTGACGCGCTTGTGGTTTGGCTAGTTATGTGACTTGAAAGAGTAACTCTCTAACTCGAAGTAGATGTAACTATAAGTCTGCATTTCGAACATGAAAAGGGCGGAAATTTCAAATGAAAGGGGTCTTGCCGCGAACGATCCCAGTAAGACGTTTAAGGGTTAAAGTAAAAAGAAATGAATTTGATAAAGAAGCGATATAAGTTGCAAAAAAATGTATAATTACAATTTTTGTATAGAATTCGTCCTTGTTTATTATTAGAAAAAGACAACGAAAATACGTATATACTTCAAAACCAATGCATATTATGAATCGTAATAATATACATTTTTTGAAAAGATACATTTTTTAGGATAGCTGAGAATAAAAATGTATATAATTTAAGGAGTAAATATTAAAGTAATTATCAAAAATAAAATTTTTGCATTATTTTGCTATATCTGAATAAGCAGTACCAGACCGACGTACAAAAAGAAATATAATATACATTTAACATAATAATGTTGAACAAAATGTTCACATTTTGTGAACTTTTCATACTTTTTTCTTTTGATTAAAAACTCAACTATTTGGTGATTCAACTGTTTTGGTAGAAAATAATCTTATTGTTACCAAATTTTCGGTAAATAGTCATGTAATTAGTTCATCACGTCCAGTTATATGCGTGAGAATGACAGATAACAATGTTTACGTTGCTTTCAGGTATTCTGTATGAATGTTATGTTATTGTTTGTAATATATAGTGTAATAATCATTTTTATTATATCTTTATAAAATTATGTATATGTATATATAGCTTTTTTAGAGGTGACCCCGCAAATAAAAATAACCTCTTTTTTATGCAACCTAATATATATTTTTTTATAATAATAATAATAATGTACTAAAATAATGTTTTCGATCTTTAAAAAATTAATTTTAGAATAAATTTGCATTTTTTTCAATAAACTTTCAGCTTTTTAATTTTATTTTTATAGAACGCCTGTAAAATATCTTATGCATCCAATTATATGGTCCTAGTATCAAACAAAAATAGATGTACGATACAATAGAAATAGATATAAGTACATTTAGATTAGATGCCCTAACTATGGTGATAGTAGCATGCTCCAATATAGTTGGATGAGGCAGCCAACTTATAGTATCAGCGATCCTCCTCAGTTGGTTGTCACAGCCAATTTGAACTCATCCAATAAAAATGGCTGTCTCAGCCAATTGATGGGATGGGTCCCACCATCCAATTCTTTTTCTGAGTGAACCAACATCAGTTCCGGTCTAAGCTTG
>JAWWLR010000158.1:67620917-67631686 GCA_035041075.1 Acraspis erinacei | reverse complement strand
ATAGGATATAGCTTTTAGTTACCGTTCAGAGTTAGGCTAACTTCATTTTGTATGAAATTTAGTAAACATGTTGAAGTGGTAAAAGGAATAAAATCTTTTAAAATTTGTTGTTCTGAAAGTTACATGAACCTAAATCACATTACAAACTGTAATACAAAATACTGGAGTTTTGAATTCGTTGGAAATGTTTCGAGAAATAATGGGTTATTATTTATTATAATTTCAATCTATTAAAATAAAGAACATTGTCCAGAAATCAAATAAAAGACATTTTTAAATTAAAAATATTTTTATATAACTGGGTAAAAATGTGCAAATTAATAATTCTTATTATTAATACTGCCTTAAATCGTAAATTCCTTATTAAATATATAATTTTAATTTTGTATAAATTACTTAAAATAAAAGTGATGGAAATATGAACTCCTTACCTCGTAACCCTGATAATACACCTGTAAATCCTTAATTAAAAAATTTTGAACTATATTTAGAAATAAAAATAAACTACCACAAAAATACCAGAACAAGAAGTTATAAAAATTACTGTTTCGTATGTTTTATGCCAATTTGATCTACTAAGAACGGTGAAAATAATAATTTAGTAACAAAAATTTGCAATGGTAGTAGATAAATCAGTTGAAAATTGCTGATGGGTAAAATATGATTTACAATTACAATAACAATCGTCATTCAACAATCAAGAGTAAGTGCAATAAGCAACAAGTTTGTCAATTAATTAAATAACTTATACATCTATATTTTATCATCATATACAGTACAATATGTCGTGAAAATAATGAATGATTCACTCTCAAATTTAGGTTTAGCGACATTATTAATGCAATTGTAGTCAAATTACATTCATCCATCGTGATAAAAAAACTACCTACTCTAAAAAGAAGTATTCACTGAAATCGTGTGTAATAACAATGTTAATTTTCGTAATTGCTATGTCGAAATCGGTTTACTCAATTTGTTAATCACGTAAAAAAACTGTTTCCTAATGAATGTGAGTTCGTAAATTGGTGGGAATGTGTAAGACAGAACAAGTGATTGTAATTTTTTATAACACTTTTTTTCATTTTCTGATAAGTCTATGGTAATTAATAATTAATAACAAGAAAAAAACCTTTTTCATCAATGTGTCTACAGTAATTATTAAAAGGTACAATTAGCAAATTACTATGTTGTGTATTCACTTGTGTAATAATAGATAATAATATAATTGTAATATTTTTCTTCATAATTATAGCGCGATTTCTTTTTCACGTGCTCGATCATTTCTACAAATATAATATTGTATCTAATATTTTATTTTTGTTTTACATATCCACGTGAATTATTATCAATCGATTTACCTTCACTCCTATTTGTATCGTTTAATCAAATACTAAAAATACAAATGTTTTGCATACGAGCATCAAAATCATCGGAACATTCGCTTAATCATTCCGATGCTTTTGTCGCGCATCTCCTTACGCATTAATATATAATATATTTAGGCGTTTCCTAGAAAATTAAGAGGCGCGTGAAAAAAGTCACTTCGCACTTGTCAAGTATATTTACAAAGCACAAAATCGGCGTCGTACAATCAATGGCGTGCTTATTTGCAAATCTTGCTTCTCGGAGAAAAGACAAATATCCAAAGATCACACTATCATTCGGAAATTCAATGATAATAAATAATCCTGCGTCCTACAAAAAGAGACTTGGAATTATTATTCACACGCTCAATCAGTTCACTATAATTAATAATAACAATCTCTTTCAATAAACGCATATTTTCTTTTTCAGAGAAGCAATTCACAGCCCCCTTAATTTTATCAGGACACGTCGAATAATCCACTTATCATTTAATTATCTGTATTTACAGGTGAAACTTATCTTGTTTATGGTTTATACAATCATGTAATTTAATGTTCAATAATAAAATTGTAACATAATAATGCATAACCTACCTAGTGTCAAAAGGAATATTTTACAACGAAATTACAATTCATTTTTCTCGCAGTGATCCTTAAGTTATTTAGCAATAACTTAGCACTAGATTTTACATTACACTTCATCCCATCACAATGTAGAGTATGGATCAAATTATACGTGATTCTCTCATTCTCTCTCATATATACAAGCTCTTCTTCGCGGATCGTTTTTTTCTTTTTTATAATAAAATAAGCACGCTACTATGTACAAGAGACGACTGATTAATATTATTATTATTATCATTCAAATAATAATTTACCCACAGATGGGCGACGCTATAACTAAATAATTTAAGCTAAGATTCGTGGCGGAAATAATGACAATTAGACTCGAAATTATGACTCGGAATCAAAAAACCGCTTCAGTCTCAGTAGAAAGAATCAGAGTGAGTCAAATCTCGTATAAATTCTCTTAAAGGGCAAAATGTAGTCCCTAATTATTTTCAGTTCTTAACAACACTTTTTCAAAGCTCGCGGCTCTTTACATTATGCGATTCAACGATTAAAGTAAGCTAGATAATCAAATCACATTCAAGAAAACCAATCGCCAAATCTTTAGAAAATCGGAAAACTCTCGTCTTCCAAAATCTTTTCAAATAAATACATTATGTTGTAAATTTTCTACTTTTCTTTTATTTTTAATTTCAAGGCATCGAAATTGATTTCACTTATCTCAATGAAATACAGCTTGCATTGAAGAATAAGATATTTAACTATCAGAGAAAACGAGGAAGACCAGCTAATCAGATTTCCTAATGATTGGGTTGAACATCTATACAAGGTTTCAGAAACTAGAAAATTCTAATAAATTCTCGTATATACGCGAAATAAGTCAGGCTTGCAACCTCTGAATAAGGAAATGTGATGTTAAGCGGATTCCATTGATAAAAAGTGATGCAGGAATAATAAACGCGAACTATGGCTTTCGAAGCTGCTTCGATCCACAAAACGTTTAATAATGTTTCACTAAGTTTATGTAACATAAATCTAGTTTTGCCTAATTACGAAAACAATTATACATCAAAGTGCATATGCACACACATACATTCTCACGTCTGACAATTAGGCGTCTGCATAAATGTGTGTAACAGGTGCTACGCGAGGAAGATATCAAAGACTTGTAAACTCTAAATGTAAGAAGATTACGATAAAAAGAAAAAAAAATGAAGGTGAAAGTTGCACATTTTCGAATTAGAGCTAATTCAATTAATAAACTTTAAGTCGTTTTCTATATACAATGAGAAGTGCTCGTGTAACTTTACAAGAAATTATTTACAAAATATATTCATTCATATATTACCTATCAAATTAACATTGTATTAATTATTTTAATTTTAATAGTTATTCTTATCATCTCCGTATATTTATGCTTGATTTATCCCAACGTTCCTTGTTTTATAAATAAAATAAATCCTTTTTATAACCCTATGCCCCACTGCT
The DNA here is from genome assembly GCA_035041075.1 of Acraspis erinacei. Taxonomy (NCBI): domain Eukaryota; kingdom Metazoa; phylum Arthropoda; class Insecta; order Hymenoptera; family Cynipidae; genus Acraspis; species Acraspis erinacei. The sequence goes on along the minus strand of JAWWLR010000158.1, from coordinate 67,628,264 downwards.
ACTAAATAACTCAAGACGACATTCTAACTGTAAGACTGTGTTTACAGAGCTAAACATTCGATATCAATTCAAGACAAGTTAAAATTCCGACTTTCCAAAGAATTTTCTATTCTACATTTTATTATCGAACGACGGAGATCTATTTTCTCGGTTATCGAACTATTTTTAACAACACGAGACATTCTTAACCAGTTTCTTCTAAGGATTTTTAACTTCCAAAAACTACTTGGACATTTATCCGGAACTTTCAGTTCTTTAAATTCATTTGAAAGTAAAAAAAAAATAAACTAAAATTTCGCGCCACTAAATCATAAGGCCACACTTAATCATAAACTATAAGTTAGATGCCAGGATTTTGATTTTGTATTTACTTAAATCCCACAAAACAATTTTTTTAATACGAAAATACCGCTAATTACAGCTCAAAGTCAAATTCCCAAAGAAATAACAAAATAAAACAAAAAATGACAGTAAAACTAACAAAACAAAATTCATAAAATTGCCTATTCAAAAAAAGAATACTTGCAAGACAAAAAAAAAGTTCAAAAGACGTTCAAACTGAAATAAATAACACATATTCTTTGGAAACAGAGTCTGCCAGTGGAGTCGTCGAGTAGTCATTAAAGCCCCAGCGATTAACAAACGTTTGCGAAAGAAACTTACTGTGTCAATTTCCAACATTTTGACGGCAGTAAATTCAGAAAGAAACTTACTGTGTCAATTTCCAACATTTTGACGGCAGTAAATTCAGATTATTCATGCACATTATTCAATTTGCTCTTATTGGTTTCGACATGCATAGAAGAATACAACTGGCGTTAGCATATTGAGAAATCTTTGATATAGAGTTCATAAACTGATGACCTTATTGCAAGATTCTTTGATTCTTTTTAAAAATATAGATATCTGTCTCTTAATTTCTCAGTAGAACGCAAACCACCTCGAAAGTCTTTTTTCCTAACCACTTTGAAAACGTTTCCTGGGAACGTTTCTAATGCACTGAAGTCTAGAGTCTACAGATTTAAATCACACACTCTAAAGGAAATAAAGAACGTTCGCGGACAGGAAAAACGAACGATGCACGAGCGGATTGGAGAACAAATTTCGATTGACTCGGCAGTTCACTGGTTTAGTTATTTAAACTCGAGGGCGAGCTAGATTCTCTCGCGAAAATGTATTTCTAAATCTTCGTATCTCTAAATAACTAAACCTCAAATTTACAAGCAGAGGAGATTCAAGGATAACCCGAGTTTGAAGCCGTGATATTGAATTGGTCCTGATTATCCAAGGGATGATTTTCCAATTTTGTTAAGAGACTCTGGAGCTCCTTTGGCTGCTTTTCTCCTGGGACTTGAGTAGCAACATTGTGCGCTATTGACGGATACACCAGGTGGGGTCCAGCCACGTAGTGATCGAATAATCATTAATAGCAGACAGACAACCAGAGAGATAGGCCTTGACGAGCAACGGTAGCTAATCACTGTCAAGGTCGCTTTCCGAACGTCATTTGTTTTCACGAGATATTCGCCTCCGTTTCGCCTGCTCTGCTGTCTCGACTGTCACTAAAAAATTGTTCCCGCTGTACGAGGTGTTTTAATTAAAGCAATATGCGAGACACAAATTATATTATAGATTGTAAATGCATCATTCATGGAAAAGCTGTTAAACTGAGACGACCTATTCGATTTTGAACAATTAAAATTCTTAATCGGATAGATTTTAATGCTACAACTAACAATTGTACAACTTGAAGCGCTTGCATATAAAAAAAAAACAACTGAATTTTCGAGATTTGAACCTGATCTATTCAGTTTTAAAAATTGTGAATTTTATAATCGTCCACGTATTAGAGTATTACTTTTTTTATTTTACAATTTTTAACTATTCGAATTTGAATCAAAACATGTTTCGATTTTTTAATCCTAAAATTGTTCTAATTAGAAAGCTTTCTAATTAAAATTGGTTTTTTCAATTTAAAAGTGCAGGGTTGAATTTTAAAATCTTGAATATTTAGTTATCTCAATATTAGACTTCAAACTTAAAATTGCTCAACTGGCGTCTCGACAGAGATAACTTTAGATCAACAAAAATCTGTTACACTAAAATCATTGATTAAAGTGTGAGCATATGTTGATACACTCTGTTATAAGACACAGTTTGTCCAATTAAATATTGAATAATACAACATAGAACAGAAAGTCCATGGACAGAAATCTCTTGTCATACTAGGAACATATTTTTAAGTAAAAGCATTATTGTTGATCCAACGTTATCTCTCTGCTCTGTCTTCAACTATTATTTGAAATGAACTGGTTAAATCCAAAAGAGTTCATTTAGCACTTAAAGCGTAAGAAAAGATAAAGTTCCACTTCGAAATGCTTGGAAAAAAAAAACAAGAATAAAACCATCATATTTGTTGCATCAACACAAATTCCTTTTGTTGGGATCTTTCTTTAAACTGTCAATACTTTTTTATTCCACTACAAAGTTTAATTTCTATTATATATTATTAATTTAAAAAGTAATTATTAAATTCTGAGCTTTATGCATTAAGAAAATAAGAATTTAGACTCAGAAATTAAAACTGTGAAATTCAACCTTGAAAAATAAAACAATTTCAGACTTAATCTTTCAAATTTTTTAAATAAAAAATTGGAAGTGCTGCTGACTGCAAAATTGACAACTGGAATTGTAGACATTTTAAATTATTTAAAACCAAACTCGTTCAATCTCAAATTATTTGATATATCCCCAGTCAGTATATAAATTTGCCGTTATTTCCCGGTTTCCCGGTCCAGTGGTCACCCTAATTTTTGTTTATATAGAAGCTAAAAATCAGATCGTCTCGGTTCCTCAGCCAACTCAACGGTTAATGAACAAAAACAAAAGATTACCAAGCAATCGTTAACATCACGTCTTTAGGCTGCAATTATTTTTTGAACTACTGCATTTTTTTAAGCCGCCATTTCAAAAAATTTGCGACTGCCTCGAATTTAAGACGAGCAATAAAGCCAAAGCCACATTACTCACCAGCTCCACTACGGGTTTTCCTCCTATTTACATCTTCCATTGATCTAGAAGCACCTCTTGTATTGCTCGCCGGCGTTGCCAAAGGTGAAGCTGTGCTCTGACGAACAGACCTTCGCGTCGTGACTTCGCCGATAGATTCATTACTGGATACAGAATTGCCTCGCAGCCTCTCTTTTCCAACAGTAACCGCCGATGTCGTACCCGGCGGTTTCGTCGTCAAGAGTCGACTTTCTCTTTGTGCCCTATTGCTGGCACTGAAATTCTGCACAGTGGAATGAAGTTGGTTACCAGTGACATTCGTGCCAGCCTGAGACCTGAAATGGAAAAATATTTAATTTAACGTTCCGTTAATTCAAGAGTAAATTGAGATGAGAGATGGGAACAAATGAGATGAAGGAATTCGAAGATATTCATAAAACGGCATGGATATTTTACTTACTTGTGATCTTTAGGCTTTGGAGATCCGGCTGATGCTTCTTCAGTCGCTCTCTTCACCTTCCCCGCGAGTTCAACAAGGGGTTCGTCGTCTGATGAATCCACCTCAACGACAATAGGTCCTGAAATCATATAACGTTCAATTTACTTTCCAGGCTTAGAATTCACCAACACCAAACTTTCTTTACTTTTTACAAACTTCTTTACAAGAACAAATCTCACTTCAGAGATAAAAAATATTCTCGATAGTGGCATAAATTTGAAAAAATTGTAACAAAATAGTGGCATGACATTTTTTTCGGCGTTGTGCAAAATTGGTAAGAACCATGAACTCAACGGGTCGAGAGAAAAAAATGTACAGTAATTTCGGGTAATTTTAATCCTGGTTTATGGTAACTTAAAATAAATTGCCAAAAAAATTGATTGAACATTTCGAGCTGGTTCGGGTTTTCGGGGCAACTTGGTTTTTCAGATTTTCGGGTCATTTCGCCAATTAATAAATTGTTTCAGTAAGAGGCCTCGGATCAACTAAAATGCTTTTAAAAGTCGCCCAAGTAACATAAGTCAGATGAAATTTCGAAAAATGTATTTATTTAGGTATCTACAGAATACATTTTTCAGATAAAAAGCAAAAAAAATCAATTCTTAAACCAATTAATTTTTTTTTAAATTACAAGCCATATAATAACTTTAAGAAACATTATTGTAAAAAATTCAATATTATACTCATAATTTTGCATTTTATGGAGGTATTTTTAATTTATAAAAGATTTTATTATGTAAATTCTAAACCTAATTTATAGAAGTGCTATTTTTATATTTTGTTATCATTTGATGAACTCTTGAATACAAGTTTTTTTGTTTAATTGCTTATACCAGGGCAACTAGAACATTTTGATAATAATTGAAAATTCCTACTTCAATAATTCGCCAAAAAGAAATAAATTTCCTTTAAACACGATAAATTTAATTTTCAAGTATGTACTTTACGGACATAAACTGCATTATTTTCAGATGAAGTAAGTTTATAGATAAAATGCATTTTTAATTTGGATTGCCTAAATAATTTTGAATAATTTGTAGGTTCCAGCTTTTCTTTTGTAAATTTAATATCTTGTAAATTTAATATCTTTTTAAAATAAATAATGAAATACCCGTTTGTTAGATATAAAAAATGTGCCATTTCATTTTTTATTGGTCAAAATTTTTTAAAGAAAACAGAACCATAAATAACGAAATTCTTAATTTTTTGCGAACATAAGTCGCCATTGAAATCCTTGAAATATTCGTAAAATCTTGAAAATTCTCGGAAGTCTTTTGGATTCTTTTAAAAATTTTGTAAAATATTTAAAATCTTTTAAATCTTCGTGAAATTGCTATGAAAAATTTGAAATATTTGTGAAAGCTTTATTTAATTTTAGTATGTAAAATCGTTTGTCTTCGTTTGATATCATAGAATTAATTTTAAATCTTTCAAATAATTTCGAAATCTTTGAAATATAGTGTACTGCACCCTTTTTGAAATATTTAAAATTCTTGTATTCTTTTAATACCTTTCTTGCATTTTTATTTGAAATCATAAAAATATTTAAAATCTTTGGAAATGTTCAAAAAAAGTTTAATCTGGTGTTCACGCCTTTGTCAAATCTTTGAAATCCTTTCAACCTTTAAGAAATGTTCGAAATCTTTGGTAAATTTTTGTAAAATCTTTTAATTGTTGTCAAATGTTTTGAAATATTTGTACAATTTTTCTTAAATCTTTGTTGGTGAAATCTTTTTCATTCGTAGAAATTATTAAATTATTTGAAATCTTAGTGAAATCTTTCCAAATCTTTCAAATGTCTTGAAATCTTTTAAAATCTTCGAAATCTGGTGTACTGTACTCTTTTTCAAATGTTTAAAATCTTTCCAATCCTTTTAAAGTTTTTAAAGCTTTTTAAAAAAAAGGTTTTGAAATATTTGAAATCTGGTGTACCGACGTTTTTTAAATCTTTGAATTCTTTTGAAAGTTTTAAAATCTTTGGAAATGTTCAAAAAAATTTTAATCTGATGTACACGCCTTTTTCAAATCTTGAAATCCTTTCAACCTTTAAGAAATGTTCCAAATCTTTGGTAAATTTTTGTAAAATCTTTTGATTGTTGTCAAATGTTTTGAAATATTTTGTAAAATTTTTCTTAAATCTTTGTTTGTGAAATCTTTTTCATTCGTAGAAATTATTAAATTATTTGAAATCTGGTGTACTGTACTCTTTTTCAAATCTTTAAAATCTTTTGAATCATTTGAAAGTTTTAAAAGCTTTTTGAAATTGTTGTGAAATATTTTTAATCTGGTGTACCGACGCTTTTTAAATCTTTAAATTCCGCGAAAGATTGGTAAAATATTAATAATCCTTTTAAGTATTTTTAAATCTTTGAAATATTTTGAAACCTCTTGAAATCTTTAATAAGTTTTTGTAATCTGGTGTACACTCAAAAACCGAGTGGTGAAACACTTGAAAAATTCGTTATATCACGATGGCTTATTCTAATTCTAAAACTGAATTAACATCGACCTTTTCAACTAATAATTTTTATAATTTGTAAGTTGAATATAAAAAATGTATACTCTAACGTTCTATATTAGCGGAGAAAACATTAAAAACGTATAGAATTAATCACAATATTATATTCTGTTCATTGCACTCTATAAAATAATTGGTAAAGTCTACAAAAAATGCCTAGAAATCTATTTATTCTGCAATGAGTAAAAGCTAAATTTTATCTTAATAAATACAAAACTTTTCAGTAGAAAGATTTCTTCTAAAAGAGAGGTTTATTTCATTAGAGGCTAAAATATTAAAATTAATTTTCGCATTTCAATAAAATAACTGTTTTTGAAGAAAAAAAATCGAATTCAAGTTTCTCGTAAAAAATTCAAGCAGATTTTCAGGTTCTCAAGGTCATCAAGGTCGCTGGACGCCCTGTTTTTCTATTTAAATATTTATTACTTACAGAAAACTTAATACATTTTTTTTATTTCTACATTCATTCTTTAAGCAATTATTTCTATTAAGATTCGGAACTTTTTTTAAACTTGATTAATTCTTAGCTTTTTTAATTTTCAATGCTTCCAATTTGATATTCACTTTTGACATATATGAAAAATTAATGCTTTTATTGGGAATTATACTTTAAAACAGGACGACTGAAATATTAAACAAGCTAACAAAAATATTGGAGTTCAGAGTTGTTTATTCAACTGTATAGTTATTTGCACATTTATCTTTTCCTTCCATTTTAGATAAAAGTTGTAGTTTACTTAAATTTTAATCAATAAAAGTTTATTCTATTCTTTCAATGATTCTTTACAATTTATATGTGACAAGTTTTTATTAAATATTATGGGGGAAATTGTTTAATTCGCAAAATGAATATATAAGTATAATAATACGTACACAAGCATGCAGATAACGATATTACTATTTTTTGTAAATTTTATAAATCAAGTTGAAGAATTATTAATTTTGATTTTGACTGTACATATCTGTAAGTGTTATAAATTAAAATGGTAGAATTTTGAAAAACTTTTCTTTAAAAAGTCGAAAGTGTCTTAAGAGGCCTAAGATGGAAAATAATAGAGAATAGATGAACTTCTAGTATTTTAAATTAATTTTGGTACATATTAGCCGCTGGGACTATAATCCGGCATATATTTCTGTACTTGAGATTGTGGACATGTTATATTATGAGAAAATAGTGGCATTTTGTTTAAAATGGTGTCAATAGTGGCGTGAGTCTGAGCCCTGCTTGTTAGAATTCACCAATACCAAACTTTCTTTACAAGAACAAAACTACTTACCTTTCTTAGCCTTCGTCAGTATCCCCAAGCCCTTCTTTGATTGT
>JAWWLR010000158.1:67527929-67542821 GCA_035041075.1 Acraspis erinacei | reverse complement strand
AATTTGCATTCGGCTGTCATTGTGTATTTCCGTATCGCACTGTTTTATCTCTCGAGCAGTTTAGTCACGAGACTAGGCTGGACTCGACTTTCGACCTTATGAAAAATGCAAGTAGGCCGTTCTTGCACTCAACCGCTCAATTATAAAAATTGAGCACCAGATAAACGTTTCTTAGTGCTTCTCATATAATTTGCCAAATTTTGATCTCGATATCGTATTTCGTGTGAACAAAATAGCCACCCTGGTACTCAGCTTGCTAAAAGAACAAAGTTATTATTTCTGCTATTTCAAATTTGAATGCGACTTTATTGTCATTCTATACAACTTTTTTTAAAGGCTTTCTAGTTGATTCGAACCCTGAATGTTTAATTTTCAATTTTAAACGTTCCAAATTTAAAATTATCTCGCATTAGATTCGATAATTTGAAGATTATTTTGCGATATATTATTTAGTTTTGGAAGCTGGAAGTTGCAAATTTAAGTAATCGAGAAAAATGTTAGAAAATTGCGATTTTGCTTTAACAAAGTTTCGTGTAGTCTTTTTAAGAACAATATTTTTTCAGTGTGGACATAATAAAGCAAAAACTAGATAAGGAGAGTCTAGGTATAATCCTCTTCAGTGCATTCATGGAGGAGTTTTTCTCGGAGCAACAGCCAACGGGTCCCGACACCTTCACTCTATACCATTACAACGGATTATCGCGCAGCAATCCGGAGAATAAAATTGTCTATCATAAAGGTCAGGTGGTTCTTCTGGAGAGCAATCTCAAGTGTGTTTCGAACAACAACATGTTGACCTGTTTGCAGACCAAGTGGCCGAATATCGAAGTTGAGTGGGACAATAATCTGCAACCGAGTTTAAATTGAGAGACTGTATCACAATTCAGTGGCCATTTACATAAAACTTGAATCTGGAGGCGAGGGTCTCGTAATTGTTTACCTTAAGAATCCTTGCTCCAAAGAATTGCAGTCGGCAGTCTGGCGGAAGGATCGGCGAATGCAGGATCATTCAATCAAGATATTCCTATCTATCGTATTGTAATTAGTACAATTGAGTTTTCTCCCAAGTACCCTTTAGATAAAATAAATTTATTTTTACCCTAGAGATTTATCTTAAGGTCTGATCTCAAAATCAGAGAAGCTATGTAGCAAAATCAGGGTGTCTACCTGACCGTGCAATTATGGGGAGTCTGATTCAGTGACCGGAATTTTTTGTACTAAAATTAATATCAAAAGTGTTTTGATATTTGACTACTCTCAGTTTGTGCATACATGGAACAAACAATGAAAAGGACTTTATTGTCGATAATGACAATAATCTAAGTGATGACGTTTGCAAATTTTTTATATTTTTTGGAATTTTTAAATCCGGTGTAAATCAAGCTAGTAAAATAGTATTTATCTGAAATGGTAAATATATATTTTTCAAGTTAAATAATTATTATAGCTTAGTCTTTGAACAGGGCATTCTTATAAAATAATGATAATTTTTAGTTGACTCAGATAATTTATCAAAAGAATTATAATTTAGAATTCGAAACTGATATTTTCGTTAAGAATATTATAATTCTATCTTGGATTAGTAAATTGTCCGTGGAACCGGGAATTTTCGAAAAGAATTATGATTTTGAGTTGGAATAGGGAATTTTCAGAAAGAATTAAAATCCGTCGGGTAGACACTCTGTAAAATGTATTTCATCAACTTGCTGTGCACTAGCGCATACGTAATTTAATTACAGGCCATAACTTAACATTTTCCAACCTAAAATTAAAATACTTCAAGCAATTTTCCAAAATCGCTACTCGCTCTGCTTCAAAAAGGTCTTTAGTCTCGCTTTTCTGCATGACACCTTCAACTGCGATTCTTTCGCCAAATATCCTATAGACTGAATATAGCGGTAGAAATCGCTGCTTTACGAGGTAGAGTTACAAAGTAATATAACACACAAAGAGCGCCTTCTTAACAAAGTAACGTAATTATTTAAAAATATTTGTTATAACTTAGGCTGTACAGAAATAATTCTTGGAAATTTCTCTCGCAAAAAGAGAAAATGATTGTGTAAAATGAGAATGGAAAATTTTTTAAATTTTGAAATGGAGAATGTGGAAAGAACAAGTCTGTACCCTTCGAAAAATCGTTAATTCTCGTCGCTTTCTCGCAGTGATTTCGAAAGTATTTGAATTACAGATTCCAGGACTTATCAGCTTTTTTTTTGACTAATATCGCTGGTTTCTGCGATCGTCGTTTTCATTTTTTATGTTCACTCTTCGATATCGAAACCCTTGCACTTCAGTAAGATTGAGTGAAAAACATTACCCAGATTTCCTCAGCACTATTTGGTTGTATTTGTATATCCGAGACTTTTAGTATCGCGCGTTACTAAACTGTTATGCACACAAGTTGCCGTTTTCCCAAAACGAAGAATTCTATATCCGGAAAAAAACCAAATGTTTGCGTAATCGATCAAAATCAACTGGATTATGTATTAAACTATTGAAAGGGAACTTCGACGAATGAGATCTTTTTATAGAAATAAAAAAAGACTAAATTTGAGGAACAATTTTTTATTTTTTTTCTTAATGCTTGTATATATTTCTTTCAATGTATGGCGAAACATTTTATTTCATTCGTCAAGTTCAATGTATCTGAAATAATACTGTGATGGACTTAATATACGTACAAAAGTATATTACAATTACTTATGGGAAACAAAGATTCCTGCGTTATTTCTCAAGTTCCCAGTCCTGCACTATTACTCTTTCTTTGTCTCTCGTTCATAAATAGTTAAAATCACTGTCCTTAATATCTAAAAATAATATTGCAGTTGATATTACATTCTAAAATTTAGAAAATCAAATGAAATCAGATAATTGCACATTTTTATATATTGTAAAATTTAACTAGTAAATGCTGATAAATTTATTCACTTTCAAATGCAATATTTTTCTCTTTGGCTGAAATTTACGCGTAAATACAAATTGGAATGCCTCCAACACTTAATGAATTGTATTAAATTAAAGTACAATTCAGAAAATGAAATACTGCCTATAACGTCTTATATAAATAATATTTGTACCAGAGTAGCTACTTTGAAAATTGAATCACAGTTATTTTAAATTGTCTACTTTTCAGTTAAGGACAAGCTTGATGGCTCGAATCAAAGGAAACGTTTCATTTTTAGAACAGGTAGAGTTCCAGTCGTCACAGTTTAAAGATAAAATCATAGCACCTTTAAAATCGCCGGACTTAATCCACTTTGCCTGGAAGAAAAAATTCTATTACAGTTTCAAGAAGAAATCTTCACATTGTAACGAAGGGTTAACCACCATCAATATTGAGGTTCATCTTTTCTTAATTTTTTTAATATTTATGCACTAAGAAATCTATTGAATTCAAGTTTATTTGAAACCAATTCATCATAATTCAATTAAACTCAAAGAATGAACAAGGAATCAAATTAATTAAAAAAATAAATGAGTATTTAAAGAATAAAAGAAGCAAATTAAAGAAAATAAAGGAATTCAGAAGACTTCAAGCGAATTTATTTAAATTTAAAGAAATGTAAGTCAATCTGTAGCAAATTAGGAACAATTTTTTTAATTCGAAGAATTAAGTGGATTTGAATCGATTATAAGAGAATTAAAGGGATTCAAACAATTTAAAGAATTCAAAAACATAAAAGAGAATTAAAAAAGTACCAAAGAATACAAAAAATCAAGCAATTCAGAACATTTCAAGCGAATTAAAGAAATGTTTGAAGTTTGAAACAGTTGAAAGAATTCGCAGTAATGAAAGAGAATTAAAGTAGCCCAAGAGAATAAAACAAATTCAGCAATTCAGCAGATTTCAAGCGAACGGAAAAAAGTTCAAATAAATTCAAGCAGACGTTAAGAAAATTCAGAAGAATTAAAAACAATTTAATTCAATTGGATTTAAACCCAATAAAAAAATTAAGGAAACTCAAACAATTAAAATAATTAAAGAGAATTCAAGAAAATAAAAAACAAGGAATTTAGAAGATTTCAAGCGAATTGAATAAAATTTAAAGAAATTCAAGCCGATGAGAAGTAAATTTAGAAGACCTAAAAAGAATTTTTTTAGTTTAAAGAATTTAGTTCAAGTGGATTTGAACTTCTAGAGAACTATTGGAATTTAAACAACTGAAAGAATTCAAAAATATTAAAGAGAATAAAGGAATCCAAGTGATAAAAAAAATGAAAGGAATTTAGAACACCTGAAATCAGTAGCGGTTAACCCTTGTGAGTTAATTATTTGGTTTCTACTTCAAAAACGTTAAATCGCTAATTTCTAAACGGTGCATTAAATTTCGCTAAATATGAAACTAGATAACCCTCAATCAAATTTATAATTAAAAACCAGTCTTACTTTTTCAGTGACGCTCGTAACGTCGTCGTAAGAAATCCACTCTTCATTCTTGTAAGCATAAGGTACGCGACTATCATTTAGAAATGTTGACTCTGCACCACTTTGCAGAAATTGGCATATAGTGGTGTAGGGAACAAAACTATCATCGCCAAGTCTGCCAACTCCTTTTGCAGGAGCTTGTACATCATGATTCAGTGGATTCGCTAATTGATAGGAATGGCCGTAGGTTGGAATGCCGATGACTATTTTCTCTTTAGGCATTCCCTTGGAAATCCAGTAGTTTGCGGAATAATTTACGTTTAGAGTTTTCAAATATCCATTTTCTGTTGAACGAGAAAAGAGAGGAGAATTCAGTCCAGTCACAGGATAGTACCAGACATAGGAATGATAGTCGTAGGACATCAAATTTACGAAGTCGACGTGTCTAAAAGAATTAATCACTTGATATTAATTTGCTAAAAACATGAAATTTTCATTCTCAAGTTAGCTTTTCAGTTTTGACTTACTCAGCGATTGCTGGAACGTTATAGCTCTGATCAACAATAGCTTCTGGCGCTGCAACAGCAGCAGTAAGAAGCAACTTTTGATCACTTCTGTTAAATTCTTTTCTCAGTTCTTGAAGTAGCTGAATAAAATGAATCTTCTCATTATCATTTGATCCCAGCCAAGCCGGAAACTCCCAATCCAGATCAAGTCCGTCAAGATTGAATGTTTTTGTGATATTTAGGACTGATCTGATAAAACTATAAAAATAAATTAGACACAATTATTAAAAGCCGATATTTATTTTTTATTTGACAACATTATTAAAGGGTACTTACGTTTTCCTATTAGCATGTGTCTTTGTCATTTCTGGGAATCCAGAATTGAGCTCGTTTATTCCGCCAGCACTGACCATCACCTTGAGATTGGGCTCATGGCTTTTAAGATTGGCGATTTGTCTATAAACCCATGAGTACTCGCCCAAGTTGAGAGAGCAATTTAAAACCCTTGCAAAACCCACGATAATATGCGTACAAATATGAGGGTCAACGTGCGACGGAATGAGCCCTTGCGACGTGTTCATGTCTTGTGGTATGGAGAAATAGCAGACGATGATTTTCCTACAAAATATTTCGGACAATTCATTTACAAAGATCATTATCGGAAAAAACGAGTTTCTTTTAATTTTTTCGCGATTCAAGACCAATCATTATAAGAAAATCAGTACTGAAATAAATAATGTTAAAAGCTGAATGAATTGATGCAAAAAAAATAGGTAAACTAGATGCAAAAGATTGATTTATTCATTTAAAGTAGGGTTTCAAATGATATCAAAATAGTCAAACATATCAGGGGATTTTTAAGGATTTTAAATGATCTCAATGGATTTTGAGGTTTCTCGGAAGATTTTATGGTATTTTAAAAGATTTCTACAGATTTCCCAATACTTCCACTAATTTTAAGGTATTATAACTGCCTTAAAGAAATTTCCAATTATTTCTGATTAAGTAAATTCTTGAGAATGATATTTCAAGGGATTTCTGGTGAGTCTAAATATTTCAAGGGATTTTATGGTATTTCAAGAGATTTCACGAGATCTAAAGGAATTTCACATATTTCTAGAAATTTGATCGGTGTTTTACATAACTTTAATGACAGGGTGTCTACTAATTTTCGTTCACCGAATTCCTGACTATTTCACGATTTCCCCGGCTGCAAATATCACGTCTAACATAAGGTTTTCTTATGTGCAATTTATTGTGGTCGAAAGAATTCGATTCATAAGACTTTAAAACAATTCACGTTAATTTCAAAAGAATGCGAATGAATTGGAATAAATTCAAAAAACCCAAAAATTTGATTGATTTCAGTTAAAACTCGAGTGAATTTAGAGGAATTACAGGTAAACGAGAAAAATGCTATGAAATTAATAAAAATTCAAGATAAATAAAAAAAATCAAGCAAATTGAAAAAAAATCCTGAAATCCTGGAAAGTCTTACTAAAATACCTTGCCATCTTTTAAAATCTCTTAAAATCATTTAAAACCTGGGGAATCTGATAAAACCCCTTAGAATTTTGTTTAAATATCTTAAAACCTTATAGGTCTGTATAATTCTTCTATACCTTCGAAAATTCTAGGAAATTCTTTACAACCACATGAACGTTTTTTTCAAATCACACAAAATCATTAAAATCGTTGGAAATGCTTTGAAATATTTTAAATCTTTTTAAAATGAGTTGGAATCTTTTAAAATGCCCTATAATATTCAAATCCTTTAGAATCCCTTCAAATTATTGAAAGAAATACAAAATTTCCTAAAATATTTCAAATCCTTTGAAATTTTGAGAGCTCCCTTGAAATTTCTTAAAGCTCTCGAAATTTCCTTGGAATCTTCTCAAATACCCTAAAATATTTCAAATGTTTCGAAATTGGAAATTCCTTGGAATTTTTTAATATTCTAAATCTTCACAATACTTTAAAATCCCTACGAAGTATTGAAATATGTTAAAAATGTGTAGGAATCCTTTAAAATGCCCTGACATATTTCAAAAGAATTCAAGAAAATTCATAAATATTTGAAATTCAACAGTACACCCATGGATCAACTTATTGAAAGAAAAGTGACTAAAGCAATCTTTTCATTTAAAAAAGTAACTATAGTGACTGTTTCTTAAAAAATTGACTAAAGAGTGATTTGAGAAAAAGTGACTTAAACTAACTGTGCCTTGATTATTCTCGACATTTACTGAACGATATTTTTAAAGAAATTCCATGAATTTGTCATTTTATTGTTTTAAATCTCTGACTTTTTCCTGACCACAAAATTCCCTGTTTTTCAGGTTTTTCATGACTCACGGGTACGCTGTACTAAGCTATAAAATTAACTTTAGGCTAATAAGAAAATCAAGCTATATTTTTGGGTAAAAGTTCATTTTTTACTGAAAAGGCTACTATTATATTTTTGGTTTGGAATTCATCAAGTTCAGTTAAAAATTCTATTATTATTTGGTTGAAAATTTAATTATTTTGTTGAAAATTTGTTTTATGTTTGATTGAAAACAAATTTTTTAAACTCAAATTAAACTATTCTATTTTTATTAAAAATTTATCTTTTTTAGTTGAAAGTTCAACTTTTTGGTTGAGTATTAATGTATTTTGTTGAAAATTCGTCTTTCTTCGTAAAATTTAAAAGTGCACTATTCGACTTAAAGTTGAACTACTTTGTAAATAAAATAATTTTTTTATTAAGATTCATAATTGAAGTTGAAAATTCAACTACTTGCTTTTAAATAAACATTTATGTTAGAAATTCTACTGTATTGTAGAAAATTCATATTTTTGGTTTGAAAATTCAACAATTTGTTAGAAAATTGAACTGTTCGGTTGAAAATTAAATCAATTGTTTGAAAATTCAGATACTTTTGTTGGATTATTTCAACTATTGTATATATGTATATAGAGCAAAATATAATCTACATTTCAGAGTAATGAAAATAATATGTTATAAGTCGTGTGTGTTCTTCGATTCTAAGAAGTTTAGAATAAAGCTTCAAGAGCTATGCGTAATCTCAGTAACATAAACTGTAAACCATGATTTAAATGTGTATGGTGTATGAATGTGATATTGGTGACACGTTTCATCGTTAGTTCAAAATCAGATCTTGTTGAGTAAAGACGTGCCTTCAAAGTGCTCTTCAATAAAGCGATTCTTTTAATTAGATACATTTGTTGTTGTTCATAACCTGTTTTCTAATAGGTTATGGGCCCAGTTAACAATTAATATTAACTGTGTGCTGTGTTTAAATAAAAATAACTAAAAGTGACATAACTGAAAGAAAACTTTGTTCTTGTGTGTAGACTGTGTAGTGCTTAGTGTAAGTGACAATGGAGAACCTGAAAGCGAAAAGAAACATTAAAGCTTTTAATGGTGATAGGTATAGTGCGTGGAAATTAAGAATTAAAGCTTATTTAACTGAACTTGACGTAATTAAAGTGATTGAAGATGCAATTCCAAGTCCACCGACCGATGAATGGATGAAAGCAGAAAGAACCGCTAAGAGTGTCATCGTAGAATATTTATCGGATTCTTTTCTTGGATTTGCAAAAACAGATAGTACTGCGAGAGAAATTCTACACAATTTGGATTCCATCTATGAAAGAAAAAGTCTTGCTACGCAACTGGCCTTGCGGAAAAGATTACTTGGTCTAAAGTTACAAGGCGATACTCCTTTAATTAATCACTTTACAATTTTCGATGACTTGATCACTGAGTTACTATCAGCAGGAGCAAAACTGGAAGAGACTGATAAAGTGTCACATTTGTTGTTGACTCTTCCTACAACATATGACGGAGTCATAACAGCAATTGAAACTTTATCTGAAGATAATTTAACACTAGCTTTCGTTAAAACTAGACTTTTAGATCACGAAATTAAACTGAGACACGAAAGCAGTGATACAAGCTCTAAGGTACTTCACGCCGATAAAACTGATGATTTTACCAACAAAAGAAGAAATCCTGAATTTAAGAAATCATGGAAGAATAATTATAATCAAGGACAAGGAAAGTTTAATAGAAATAAACAGACAAATGTTAAATGTCATCATTGTGGCAGGAAAGGTCATATCAAGAAAAATTGTTTCCATTATAAAAGACAACTACAATATCAAAATGAGAGAAATAGGACAGTCCAAACAGTTCAAATAAATGATCAACCAACATCAATGGACAGCAACTCAGGATTTGCATTTATGGCTGGAGATTTTAAAATTCATGAAACAGGAAATAAAATTACATTTCTTCTAGATTCAGGAGCATCGGATCATCTTATAAACAGGGAAGATCTAACTGGAAATTTTACTGAATTACAGCCTCCAATGAAAATTTCAGTAGCAAAAAATGGAACCTTCATTACTGCAACGAAAAAGGGTAAACTCAATGTCATCAGCAATATAGGTATACACGGAGTCCTGGAGGATGTCTACTACTGTTCGGAAGTCCCGTATAACTTACTTTCTGTTAAAAAGATGCAACAATCTGGAATGACAATTATATTTAATCAACAAGGAGTTGAAATTAAAAATGGTGGTAAGATCATAGCAAAAGGTAAGCCTATTGGTAATTTAATAGGTATTGATTTTACAATGAATTTGAAAAAGGGTAATTCTAATATTCAAGTGTATAATGCAAAATGTAATAATTACGAATTATGGCATCAACGATTGGGGCACATGGGAAAATCTAAATTTTTAGAATTAAAGAATAAACATATGATTTTTGATATTAGACAAATTGATCAAGTCATTCCTAATGATAATTTCTGTGAAGCTTGTATAAAAGGTAAACAAGCAAGATTACCTTTTGAAAAGGCTAAAGATAAAAATCATGTTAAACGTCCGTTATTTATTGTTCATTCAGATGTTTGTGGTCCAATAACTCCTCCAACTATTGACAATAAAAGTTATTTTGTGTGTTTTATTGATGAGTACACTCATTACTGTGTTACGTATTTAATTACATATAAATCGGATGTATTTTCTGTATTTAAAGATTACATTGCAAAAAGTGAGGCTCATTTCAATTTAAAGATTGTTAATTTGTATATTGATAACGGAAGGGAATATTTGTCTAATGAGATGAAGGAATTCTGTGTGCAAAAAGGTATTAGCTATCATTTGACAGTTCCACGAACCCCTCAATTAAATGGTGTATCAGAGCGTATGATAAGGACCATAACTGAAAAAGCTCGTGCGATGATTTCAGGTGTTAATTTAGAAAAATATTTTTGGGGAGAAGCAGTTCTAACTGCTACATATTTGATTAATTTAACGCCAACTAAAGCTTTGAAAATTGATAAAACACCATTTGAATTGTGGCATGGTAAAAAGCCTCAATTAAAGTATTTGAGAGTTTTCGGATCTACTGTTTACATTCACAATAAAACTAGAAAAACAAAGTTTGATGATAAGTCTTTTAAAGGTATTCTAGTAGGGTATGAACCGAATGGATACAAAGTGTGGGATGTGGAAACTGAAAGCTTCATGATAGTTAGAGATGTCATTGTTGATGAGACAAATTTTTTGAAGTCCAGGCAAATAGGAAAGCCTGAAGGGGTTAATTCTGAAAACTCCCATGATAAAACTGATATATCTGATAAGTTGTCAAAATCAGTAGTAGAGTCTCATAAATCTGATATTGAGAAATCAGATATTTTAAAAGAACTGGTTGAAAGGATACCTGATAAATTGGCAAAATTAGATAAAAAATCTAATAAATCTGTAATTGAAACAGATATGGGCATAGAACCTTTATCACAAGACAATCCAAGTAAAATTCAATTATCCTCTGAGACTAGAAAGAGTGATAGACTTAAAAATAAACCTCCTATTTCTTATAATGAAGATGATTTTCCAGACGATTATCTCATGTGTGCTCAGTCCGTTGTATGCAAAATCCCTACTTCTTATCATGAAATTCAAAATAGGGATGATAAAATTCATTGGGAACAAGCCATTAAAGAAGAAATTAATTCCCTTTTAATTAATAAGACCTGGTCATTAGTAACAAAACCTGAAAATAAAAATATTGTAGATTGTAGATGGGTATTTACTATTAAAAATGATGAATTTGGAAACCCATCAAAATATAAAGCTCGTGTTGTTGCTCGAGGTTTTAGCCAGGAATATTTAACTGATTATAACGAAACTTTTGCTCCAGTTGCTAGAATTGCCAGTTTCAGGTTTATAATGGCTTTTGCAAATCAATTTAATCTCTTAGTACATCATATGGATGTAAAAACAGCATTTTTAAATGGTATATTGAATGAAGAAATATATATGAAAGTTCCTGAGGGAGTTCCATGTAAAAATAATCAAGTCTGTAAGTTACATAAAGCTATATATGGGTTAAAACAAGCAGCTCGATGCTGGTTTGAATTGTTTGAAAAAGCTTTAACAGATAAAGGTTTTCGAAATTCAGCTGTTGATCGTTGTATGTATATTTTGGATCGAGGAGATGTATCCAAAAATATATATATGGTACTATATGTGGATGATCTTGTGATTGTTACTGCTGGTGTTGAGACAATGGAAAGTTTTAAAAATTATTTAATGAAACAATTTCGCATGGTAGATTTAAAAGATATTAAACTTTTTGTTGGAATCAAGATTAGCAGAAAAGATGATAAAATAGCTTTGGATCAGAGTGCGTATATAAAAACTATTCTAAACAAATTTAACATGTCTGATTGTAAAAGTGTTAGTACACCTCTTCCAAGTAAATTAAATTATCAAGGTTTGAACTCCGATGAGAAATATGATGCCCCTTGCCGAAATCTTATCGGATGTTTGATGTACGTGATG
Source organism: Acraspis erinacei (assembly GCA_035041075.1). Classification (NCBI taxonomy): domain Eukaryota; kingdom Metazoa; phylum Arthropoda; class Insecta; order Hymenoptera; family Cynipidae; genus Acraspis; species Acraspis erinacei. The sequence continues at coordinate 67,531,088 of JAWWLR010000158.1, read as the reverse complement.
TTATGTACGCGACCTGATCTAAGCACTGCCGTTAATATTTTGAGTAGATATTCAAATAAAAATAATAAAGAACTTTGGCAATGTTTAAAAAGATTACTGAGATATCTTAATGGTTCGATTGATATAAAATTGACGTACGTTCGAGGTAATTACAATAACATTTTGGTTGGTTATGTTGATTCTGATTGGGGTGGCAATGATGATAAAAATAGAAAAAGTACAACAGGTTACTTATTCAAGTTGTTTGAACAATGTACAATATGCTGGAATACAAGAAAACAAGTATCAGTAGCAGCTTCATCTACTGAAGCTGAGTACATGGCACTTTTTGAAGCTGTCAGAGAAGCATTATGGTTAAAATCATTAGCCATCAGAATCCACATAAATATTTTATAACGAATTATAATTTACGAAGATAATAGTGGTTGTATTAGCATTGCGAATAATTCAACGAGTCATAAGAGGTCGAAACATATTGATATAAAATACTGAATTTGAAAGTAGCTTCTAATCAAATTGAGAGCGACGGGTGTAGGAATTAAGTACACAGGTACTTATTAACACGAAAATATATTTTCCAAAAGATTACATTGAGCGTTGAAGCGATCTCTCAGACGGCAGTGCAGACAACTGGTCGTAGATACCTGGAAAGGTACGCAAGGGTAGTATGAGTCCTGTCTAAAGGTACTTATTCTATCTGACATAATGGATTTTCGAAAATATGAAAGTAAGGACCAAGGTCTGTAATTAATTGTCTTATTTTTCTGCTATCGAACATCTGCTATTCGACCGTAATTTCTATCCTGAGTTATAAATCTGACGATTCTACAGGAATTAGAGAAAGTACAAAATTTAGAGTTTACAGATAAAATATAATACTGGCTACACTACCCCCTTACAAGTGATAATGCTATAAAAGAAAAGTTCGCGATGACAAAAATTCTTACACCCATTTTATCGAATAGAGAAATATACAATTGCCTTAATGTGTTTTCTAAAAACTTGCTTGTACTCGTTCCGGGAACCAAACGTTCCTACGCCATCTTCTGGTAAAACGGTCTGGCTCACTCTTATCTTCAAGAGGGTAATTATCAGTTGGCTGCAAAAATGTGTCTTGGTGATTGCTGTTGCATTCGTTTTCTAGGAGATCTGCATTCAATACAAAATCTGGGTTTAGACGATCAAGAGTTACTTTACACTTTCTGCTATTTACAAGCACTGTATTCTGTTTTTCGCTTTGATCAAGCACTTCAAAGTATCTTTCGTATGGCGATTGAAGTGGGGCGCTTACTGCATCATGTCGAATAAAAACGAAAGGAGAAGTGGGCAATTCTTTAAAAATGAATACATTTCTTGTTCCACGCCTCGTTCCTTTCACTGGCTTTAATGTTTTCATTTGCTGCCCCAGGTCTTTAACGAAATTGATATTGCTGGTATTACTAGAGGGCTGAAAAAATTCACTGGGCACACGAATTGTCGTGCCGTAGACTAAATCGGCTGTGCTTGCTTTTATGTCATCCTTCACGGCTACACGAATTCCCGGCAGGATAATCGGCAAAATTTCTGTTCAAGCTTCCGTTTGGTGGGATTTAATCGCTGCCTTCAATTGTCTATGCATTTGAGTCAATTCATTAGATAGTTTAGCCTGAAACTGTCGTCCCTGGCCCGTTGTTACTCGCAATGGTACCCCGAACGTGCAATCCACAGGCTTATTAAGGCAAGTGTCACGGTGACTGCTACCATGCCTTCGATGGGTACTGCTTTAGTCCAGCGAGTAAAGCGATCAATAATTGTCTCACAATAACGGAATCCCAATAATATTGTGACGTGTCTTGCTACTTTCCCGCATTGACAAGGAATGCAACTTTTTCCCAAGTTATGCAATCCTTATTCACAGACGGCTATACGAATCGATGGGTAATCAATTTCTGCGTTATCTTTATTCCGGGGTGAGCTAGACCGTGTAGAACGTAAGGTCTGATATTATCACGTGTTGTATCAGTAGATTGTATCTAGATTCGGGAACTTTATTTTTCTTAATGATAATACGCTGGTTTCAGAATTTAGAATTGTTTGCAATTTTTTCGTCGACATTTTGAGCTTTAGCGAGTTTCTTATTATCAAGAGTTTTGATACTTTCGATGCGAGATAACGCATCGGCTACAACGTTATTAATCTCGCTGATATGTCGGATATTGGTCGTTTATTGGAAAATGTACTCTAAGTAGCGAAAGTTTCCAGTAGAACATTCATTCAAATACCAAAAATCTAAATCGCGTAAGACAAAATCCATAAATCGCTGGAAGGATTGTCTTGCGTTGCTGAATCCAAAAGGCATGCGGGTAAAATCACATAGCCCGACAGACGTAGTGATTTCTGTTTTTTTTCTGCGTCTTCCGGCGCTATGGGAATTTTGTTGTAAGTTCTTGCCAGAATTATTGTCGCAAATACAATACATTCATCCAACGCCCTGGCGAAAACTTTGATGTTGGGACTGGATAGCGATCTGGAACAATCCGTGCGTTCAACGCACGGTAATCTCCACAGGGTCGTGTTCCGCCGCCCGTTTTTCTTACTAAATGCAGCGACAATGACCACGGGCACATCGAGTGACGAACGATCCTTTGCTGGATGATTCTGTCGAATTATGTTCTCAATCGTGTAGTTTTCGAACCCATAAGAAGTCCATGATGTGCGATAAAATCTATCCCCAGTATAGGAGCATCAATGTCAGCTAAAATAATTCGTCATTTTCAAATTTAATGGAATTTTAGCTCGGGGATGTGGAACGCATTTCCAAAGTCTGAAAAAATTATCATGGTTTTACGATTTTTTAAAAACGATTCGAATGAATTTAAAAAAAAATTTATTTCTACAACTTGAAGGAATTTCTTAGAATTTTGAAATCACCGGCGTGTTGCGCATTGTACTTTGACCCATCCCTACCCTACTCCGTGGCTATATAAGGGTTCGCTCCATTTACTAGGCTATTCTATATTCTTTAGTCTTGTACGTCACATCTATAATTATCTCATTGAATAAACTGTCATACCGAGTGATTCGGTATGAGTCATTTAAAAACAAACCAACTTAACTACTTTCGGCGTAACATTTTGGCGATCCTGCCAGGATTGTCTCAAACGATCAGAAGAATAACTC
>JAWWLR010000158.1:67508878-67522002 GCA_035041075.1 Acraspis erinacei | reverse complement strand
GACACTAAAAGAGTGTACCAAAGGGCAATCTAATAGATTAATTTTTTCAACAGTTATCGCGGAAACAGACAGACATACAGACAGACAGGCGCATTAGTAAAAAACCGGTTTTTCGGAATCAGGAGGCCTCAAAACGTGGACATTTGACAAAAGCTGGGGGGTCAAATTTTACACAAATATAATACCTTCTCTGATGAGAATGTAAAAATTGTTTAATCTAAAAGAATGAAAAATAGGTAACCAGGATAATTGGAAAATTATCACTTCTGAATTAGGATATTTTTCATTCTTGCAGCTTTTCTTGATTTATTCGACAGATATTTTAGATATAGGTAGAAAAAGATAATTTTTAAATACACGAAAATTACTATTAGATGAACGAGTTATTATTTCAGTTTTGATTACTTAGGCGTTTTAATTTTTTCTAATGTACTGTTTCTTCTGACTTAACAAATTAGTTCAACTTTCAACCAAGTAGTTTTCATTCAAGAATTTCATTTCACAAATTTTTAACAAAATACATGATTCCTCAACCAAAACAGATTAATTTTCGACCAAACACTTGCATTAAAAAAAAGATTAAATGTAATAAAACAGATAAATTTTTCAATCAAACTGACGAGTATTCAACAAGAGTTGAGAATTTGACTCAGAAAGATTTTTTCGACAATAAAGAAAAAAAATGCATTCAAAATGTTGAATTTCTGAGCCAAATAGACGAGATTGTTAAAAAACAGTTTCATTTTCAACCAAGAAGATCAATTTTCTATGAAGAATCACGGATTTTCAACAAATTATATACATTTTCAACCAAATAGTTAAAAAATTAATGTTTACCTCCGCCCCCCAAAGAACGATTTCTCAACAAAAGTAGTTTATTTTTTTAACGCAGGAGATAAATTTTCAAATAAAACTATGAATCTTCAATAAAAAATAATTTTTATGAAAGTACTTCTAATTTCAATAAAAAAGGTTTTTTATTGGAAATTGAACACAGTTGAATTTAACCAATAAGGACGACTTTTCAACAAAAGAGCGCAAATCTAAATCAACTTTTGATATTTAAATTTAAAATTGTTTAAAAATTAAGATTTTCACTTTAAAATTGTATAATTCTAAACGATTTAAATTAAAATCCAAAGAATTGTACATAGTTACATTGTTTAAATTCTACATTTTGTAAGTTCGAAACCTTTTAATTTTAAATTATCCAATTTTTAAAATTTAATCTGAAATTTGTCAATTTAAAACCAAATTTAAAGTCTCTGAATATCTGAATTCTCAAAATTCTCTCAATACCCGAATTTCTTTCATTCTCAGAGTCTAAATTCCTTCAATTCTGCTAAATTCACTGAATTCCACTGAATTCCTTGCATTATTTTGAAGTCCTGAAATTCAAAGAACTCGTCGGTTTTAAAGAGGGATAACTCACTTGTCAACAAACATGATTTTTTCAGTAAGCCCTAGTAAACATGAAGTAATGACAGCAATGAAACCCGCAGTTCCGAAGTAAACGTGAATTGGCATGTAAGCATTTCGCAGAGGCGCTTCAACTCCTGGATAAAGAAAAGAAACACTGCCAGCAAGCCACTGTAAATAATTAATAGGATGAAATTAAAATATAAATTAGGATTAAAATATTTTTGTCCTTCATTATTAATTTAGCAAGAACTTACTTGAAAGCAGAATAATATGATTGCCGATAATCCAACCCAACTATGAAGGGAATACATGTTCGGTATGCCATTCTGGTTATGAAAGTTGAAAACAGCCACCTGAGCTATAATTGTCAAGAGTATCGCGAATAACATTATTCCCCCATGAATCAACTTAAGTCTTCTCTTTCGTACGGTCCGTTGCGTTCTATAGATCAGCATTCCTGAAGTAGATGAAGAATTAATTTTTAATTTAAAAACTCTGTAGCAATGTGTAAAGTAAGTCAGTAAGTGGCCCAAAAAATGTGCGTTTTTGAAATTAATGATCTGAAATGGTCCCTAAAGCATTTTTACCATCATTAATGCATTTCTGCGTTTTTATAAGTTTTGCTATTCGATTTGTTTATCGATTTGATTGAAATTTCAATTACTAAAGATAAGACTGGATAAAAAATTATTAAACTGTAAAAAATGTGTATTTCGAGATTCCAGATTTTTTTGTTACCAGGTTTTAATATTTTTAATGTACTATTTTTGGAAAATATTCTCCTTATATTGTCGAAAAAATCCTGTGGATGGCATTCCAGTAAAAAAATTTTTAGGGGACATTTCAGACCATTGTTTGTAATGAAATTGCAAATTTTCATATTCTAAGGCCGATATAACATTCAAACCTTTTTTTTAGTTTTATAAAGCCAAATACGAGGGAAAAAGGGTGGATTAAAAAAAATTTAATTAAAAAGTCAAAAACAACATTAGAAATAGGTAGTTAGAACTTTTTCAGTAAAATATAAGTTTTAAAACAAGTATTTTAAAGTAGGGGTAGATAATAATTAATTTTATATGTAAAGTAATTAATTTAATTTAATTTTTTGGTTGATCAAGAATCTTAATATTGGAAAATACATTTTTTAAACCAAAATAAACTTTTAAAAAACAAATTGTGCAACAAAATTGTACAAGAAGGCTTAAAGAGAATTATGCCCCTTAAAAAAAAATATTCAAGAAAATCAAGTTGTGACAAATAATTGCGCAAAGAGAGTTAAGATATGAGAAATATGTTTTCAAAATGCATTGTAAAACGGCTCATTAGAGACATATATATGATACTTGAAAAAATAGGAAGAAAAAAAGGAGACATCTAAACCACCTCTCTCTCACTTCTTTATTATTTATCCGTCTTTTGTATACTACCAGGATCCAACATGTTTCGAGGCCTTTCAGGCATCCTCTTTAGGCAAATTTTGATGGAAAACTAATAGGGAATATTTGTATATTATGCTAATATTAATTAAAAAGAAGAATTAAATTTGAAGTTAATTATTAAGGAATTTTTAACAGCATTTATATTTTTATCTTTAATATTTCTGAGAATTCATTGTATCGATTTCAAATATTAGGTGAACTCAAAATCAAGGAAGCTTGAATTTCAATCTATGACAAAAACTGATCCTGTTGTAATTTTTTTACTTCATTCAAGTAAAATATGTAATTTATTCTTTCCAAAAATTAATCTTAATCACATTGAAACAAATTAAATAACTTTCTTCTTTTGAATATATTCACTGATTTTAGAACACGACTTTCTGGTTCAAGGACAGAACTCATACTGAGACAGAGACAAGTTTCTACCCCTTAAACTTGAAAAAATAGAGCCAACATATTCATAGAAGAGATCGTGAAAGTGCGTGTTTAAAAAAATACCTAAAAGACTGTATTTAAAATATTTTAACACATTTATCAAATAAAATTTCAACAATTTAATATTGATCAAACTATCATTTTAGTAATCTTGTTTTTAAGAAGATTAATAATTAGGACATTACATGCGTTAATAAATTAAAATTAAAATTAAATATTTTAGGAATATTCGTGCTTTTGATTAATGATTGTCTACTTAGGGTGGTGTCTTCTACAAAATAAAATTGAAAGTTGTCTGCTAAGGAAAAATTCGGGTTAACATTTTATTGAAAACAAATTAAAATTATATAATAGATTTATAATATTTATTTACCATTAGCGTATAGAAAAACGAGCCCAACCGTCATTAACATAGGATGCCAATTAAACTGAAGTTTCGGATCTGAAGACCAAGCGAAACCACCTCTGTAGTTATAATTCCACGCTATCATAAGCACGATTAACAAAACTCCAAAGGCTTCCGTCAGCACCACCAAATATTTAAAACCTTCCAGTTTTTGAGTATGAGCAGGTTCTCCTATTTGATCCATGTCTGGAATAAAATTTTGTTAAAAGGAAATTGAAAACGTTTGCTTGGGAAAATAAAATTTAGAATACGCAATGTGATAATATACTCGGTTTCGGTTCGAAAGGTCTAATATGATAGAATAAAATTGAAACTAAGAAGAATAATTATCGTTTTTTATATTTAAATTGTAAACCTTTAGTTAGTGTAGAAAATTTATAAACTTTAAATAGAAATAAGGAAGAAATAAGTATTATATATTACAATACTTTACAGTATACATATCAATATTCGGGGTGACTCTGATAAGCAGGTTTAAAGTTATCATTATTAGCCGTATCTCTTAAATGAAAAAATAAAATTGTTACTACAGAAAGACTAAAATTAGGCTAGTCATTCGAAAAGAATCACAAATAAGATTGACAATTAAATCTAAATCTTGCGACATCTGATTAGCTTGATTAAAAATAATTAGCAAACTAAAAACGTACCTGTACACAATTGATACTGATAAGGAAAGTTTTCAATCATAGGAACTTTTGCAAGCAAAGATCCAAAAATAAATAAAGATGTGTTTTATCTGCAAGGAGTTACTCATTGAAATTTCAGAAATAATTCATTAGTCTACAAATTTAGTTAATTAAAGGAGTGTGGTATATTGTGTACGCATGTGGAAGTGTATACAATATTAAAAAAATTTAACTAAACATAGAGTTATAAAGCTTCATGAAACATTGGATATCTTTCAAAATTCCAAGAGTTTGAAATATTAAGGCGGGATAATTTAAAATACTTTAAAAAATCTATTGTGTATTAAAAGTAAATATTTATTTCTGAACCAATATATACTAATATAATGTAATATAAACATTAATATAAATGATTATAAATCTTGAATTCTGTTTCAACACGATGCCATTACAGGAACTAAAATGTTTCTAGGTCCGACACACTTTGTGCAGTCCGAATTTAAAAGTGTGATATTCCGAAAACGAAGAGTGTGCAGTGGAAAATTAAATTTATTTTCTATGCAAATTTTCAAGGTTTTTAAGCGAATACTTGAAAAATATTAACAATAAATCAAAATTCATATTTATTTATATATCACGAGTTTTAGTCTTTCCCTCGTTTTCCACTTAAATACGAACTGAATAAATTAATAGAATTCATATTTAGAAAATCTAACTATTTTTCATTAAAAGTTTATTCTTTTCGGTTGAAAAAGTTATTACTATATTTTCGGTTGAAAATTAATGTTTTTTAGTTCAAAGAAATTTTTGACTTTCATGGTCAATAAATCTTTTTTGTTTAAAAAGTCATCTCTGGGTAGAACTTAATATTTTTTGGTTGGAAATGGAACTATCTGGTCGCGATTAGTTTGCTATGGTGGAAGCTAAAACTATTTTTGTTAAAAATTTATCTTTTCGATTGAAAATTTAACCATTTTGTTGAAAATTAGTTTATTTTTTGTTGAAAATTAAGTCTTTCATGTAAAAGTTTTGATATTTCAGTTGAGTCATCATGCAAATTGAACATTTATTTCCTGGTCCAAATTTGTAAACTTTTTCTGGACAATTGGTATTTTTTTGTAGAAAATTAATCATCTGGGTAGAAAATTCAGTTATATGGTTGAAAATCCAACTACTATTTGCTTGCATGAGAAATTAACATTTTTTTAATTCATATTTTCGGGTAGAAAATGCGATTGTTTTTTTATAAAACTCGTCTTTTCTCTTTTGGTGTAAACTTAAAACTTTTTGGTAAAAATGCAAATGTTCGGTCGAAAATTAATTTGAATCAGTTAACACTTTACTACTATCAATTAGTGACTAAATTCTAGCAATGAATCAGCTATTTTTGATTCATTAATCTTTTTCGGTCAATATTTCGTTTTTTTTTAAATAAAAAACCCATTTTTGTTAGTAGAAATTAAATTTTTTACTTAAAAATGCAACTTTTTAAATTACTGATTGAAATTGGTAAACATTTTAACTGATTAGCATGCTCAATCTAAAAAATAATCTGTTTTGGACTTTTATTTAAAATAATATATATATATATATATATATATATAATAAATAAATAATATATATATATATATATATTATTGCATATTGTTGTTATGAATTTGTATTTTAGGGTTTAAAATTCAACTACTTAGGTAAAAAATATGACTTACTTTGTTAAAAATGCATTTTTTGTTGTAAAGATTCACCATTTTAGTTAAAAACTGATCTCATTGGTTGAAAATGTAAGTATTTTATTAAAAATGCAAATACTTTTTTTTTAATTTGACTTTTCTGATAGAAAATGAATCTTCTTGGTTGGAAATTGATCTTCTGGGTTGAAAATTGAACTATTTGGATTAAAATCCATCCATTTTGTTGAAAATAACATATTTTTACTTAAAATCCTAGGCATTTAAAGCGCCTCAAACTTAATTTAATATATTGTGAAACTTTCGAACGTTTCTGAAACTTTGGCCTAATTAAATGTTTCATTGTTTCGTGAAACTTTCAATTGTTTAGTGAAAGGTTTCATTGACTCACATCCCTACATAATCGAAAAAATAACTTTTGTTTCGAACTATATAAAATGAAAAATATTTGTAATTTATAACTGCAAAAAATTTGATTTGAAAATATATCTTACCCCTAATGTGAATGATAATTTATGTTTCAAAAATAATTTTATAAATCAATAAAGCCAATTTAGTAATGTTGTATGTATACTTTAAAATGTTAAAGATGCTGTCCTATCTTAAAGAAGTATATTTGCAAATCTACGTACATTCGCAACAGTAATGCAAATTATTTTTAACAAATGAATCATTAATATCGCGATCTTAACTAAAAACATATGGACAATATTGAGCATTCTAGGTTTGTTGTAAAAAACAAAATAATAAAAAATCTTGTACGGTTTTCGAAAACATCAAAAATAGAAAAAAGCGTATGTTTGGGCTTTTCAAGTTTCAATTAACTTACTTTAAATAATCGGACTTGCAAATTTCTTCTCAAATCAACAGGTGCGGTTCCGGGACAGTCAAGTGTAGATAATGGTGAAGGAATATATATAACACAAGTAGTCTAAGCGCCTTCGCGTTTTCATTGATTTTTCAGATAGACTTAGAAACGAAGGAGGGAGACAAAAAATGCCAAGCATGCGGCGAATAACTGGTATACAGTCACCTCAAAACCCGTTTAAAGCCACGAAATTGCACTTTAATTTTATCATGATAAGTTTGTAAAAAACACAACTTTTTAACACTGCATGCATCTCGTGATATAATTTGTTGAGGTTATATTTACCGCAGTAAATAACTAATATAGGTCGAAACACAGTTACAATATATAATAATTATAAAATACAGTTTTATCAAATAAACCGAACCTTTTTATTTCAATCTTCAGGACAATTAAAACGCAGCTATGAACAACTATGTAGTTTTGTCTTCTGTTTGTAGAATCTGTGACAAACATAAAATTTGACACATATGTTTTGATTTCCCTGTTAGATTTTATTCATGAAGCATAAACATTAAACATATGTTCATGAAGTTACAACTGCAGTCATAATCACAACCACCCACCACCCACTTACGAACACTGTGAACACCCAATGAACACGTGGTGTTTTGTTGCATTTTTTGAAAGATCCGTAATTTTGCGGCGTATCTCGAGAGGCTCAAGAGTTTAGAGACTTTAAAGTTATTATTTTTTAATCATAAATTTGGCTTAAAAATGAAACGATTGTCTGAGGAAAGGACGAAGTTGCTCTTCGAAAAACTGACTAAATAGTAAGTAATTTGTCTCAATTGTCTACGAGTTTTGTTTTGTAGGTTAGGTTTACATATTTTAACATTTCAAATTTGTGAAAAGCACGTGTTTTTCAATTGTTATTTTAGAAAGTATTTCATAATAATTTTGAAATGTATCATTTAGTAAATCTATTTTGACTTTAAGTAGAACGTAAGGTTGAATATTTTTAAACACGATCCCAGCGATTTATTAGGTTAGGAAAACGTGAGTTTTCAAAGTGTACAAATATATCTCTTTTTAGCTTTTTAGAAATGTAATATGTATGTAACACACTAACTTTAAATCTTATCAACGCCTTTTCGTCAAAACATTAATTTAATTTACAGCATTGGCAGTAAAGTCAAAGATTTAATTGATCGCCCAGATGGAATTTACTGTTTCCGAGAAAAGAAAGACCGAGTCTACTATGTTTCCGAAAAAATTCTCTCGATTGCAAATACAATGGGAGCCGATCATCTCGTGAGTGTGGGCACTTGTTTCGGCAAATTTACAAAATCGGGGAAATTCCGATTGCATATAACCGCCCTTCATTATTTGGCTCCATACGCTGAGGTAAGTACTGTTCATAAAAATGGATTATTATTTTAATAAACAACATTAAGCAACAGTTGTTAATGCTTATGTTTAAATATGCGTTTCAAAATAAGATGGCCGTAGCTCAGGGAAATCCTATAATGCAGGGAAAAGTCAGGGATTTTTAATAAAAAAAACTTTTAAGTCAGGGAATTTTTAAAATATGCACTTTCAATAACTGAAAATGGTAATCAAATTTAAATTAAAAATAGCTTTATTCCATTTGAGGACATGAGAATGACAATTGAATAGGGACCAATTTTTCTCAATTCTGCGTTTAATGATTTGAAACAACTGAGGATGTTATTTATCAAAATTATTTCTCCCTCTACACGAAAAAATTAATTTTAAAATTATGAAAATGACAACTGGATAACTACCGTTTGAGTTTCCCGCTTTAAATCACAGAAAATAAAACCAAATTAAATTTTACATCTTGTAGTATTGATGTAATTTTATTTTTGTTCCTTATTTCAGTTTTCATTCAAAAATTCCTCACTATATTTTCCTGATTTTGGAAAAACATAAGCAATTTTCAAATGTATGAGACGGGAAACTGGGTAAGGATATTCAATGTAAAAAATGTTGCAAGGTTAAGATTCAGGTTCTTGAATATTGATGGTCAGGGAAAATGAAAAATTATTCAAGTAAAAATTGGGGAATTTTGTAAACGAAGTTTCACCGCCACCCTGTTATAATATTCTTCTTATTAATTTATTTGCGTCGTATTTCTATTTCTTTTTGTTTGTAGTTGCTTGCTCCTCGCGATTATATGTTATTTAGTTATAAATTCAATTATTGGGTTGAAAAATTAACCAATTTGGTAGAAAATCAAATTTTTGCTGGAAATTTATATTTTTATTTTGAAAATTCAACTGAAATCTTTCTTGGTTGAAAATTAATCTTCCTTGTTTGAAGATTCAACTATTCGGTTGAAAATTCGTCGTTTTTTACTGGAATTCAACTGTATTTCATTTGAAATTAAAATTTGTTGGGTGAAATATCTACTATTACATTATTTGTTGAAAATTCATTTTTTTTTTTTTGAAATTGAAGTATTTCGTTAAAGGTGAAATCAATTTCCCTCCGGGGATGCTCCCCGCACGCCTATAAACTGATTGTAGTTGAAAATTCGTTTTTTTTGTTCATTTATTTGGTTAAACGTTGAACTATTTTGATGCAAATTGACTTTGTTAAATTGAACATTCAACTAGTTGGAAAAACTAATCTTCTTTGCTTAAAGTGTCGGCTTTTTAAAAATTAACAATGCAACTTTTTAGTTGAAATTAACTTTTTTGTTGAAAATTCATATTTTTGGATTATAAATTCAACTAGTTTACAGAAAAATAATTTTCTTGGTAGAAAATTTCCTCTTGTGATTTAAAAGAATAAATCTTCTTTGGTTGCAGATTTAACTGTTTTATTGAAAATTCATCTCTTTGGTTGAAAATTCGTTTTTTTGTTGTTGAAATTAAGTTTTTGAACTGAAAATTTAACTATTTCAGCTGAATATTTATAATTTTAGTCGAAAATTCAACTGCTTTACACAAAATTCATCTTTTGGCTTGTAAGTGTACTGATAATTTCACTTTTGTATTTTTGAATGAAAATTGATCATTTTTAGTTGAAAATTCATGTATTTGGTTAAAAATGCATAATTTTTGTTTCAAAATAAAACTTTTTGGGTAAAAATCAACTTTTTTATTGAAAATTAATTTTTTGGTTGAAAATTAACTTTTTTGTTGAACATTTAATTATTTTGTTGAAGATTCAGCTCCTTGTTAAAGATTTAACTATTTTGTTAAAAGTTCGTTATTTTGGATTGAAAATTCATCTTTTATAGTACAAAATATATATTTTATGGTTGAAATAAATAAATTTCAAGGTTTTTTTATTTTAATCTAAAAATTATTGTTTTATTCTGTTGACAGAAGATTCGGTGTTAAAAACAGTACAAACATCAGGGAATTTTGAAAATAATGTTTTTCGGCCACCCTGGTTTAATATTAATAAGTTCCATTGTATTTTTATTTTCAGTATAAAATTTGGCTCAAATCTTCTGCCGAACAACAATTTTTGTATGGTCACCATGTCAGTAAATCTGGATTGGGACGAATAACGGAAGGAACTCCCCAATATCAAGGTGTAGTCGTCTATGCAATGAACGATTTGCCTCTGGTAAGCTGATCAACAATTTTTATAAAATCGCTCAATTTATTTCATTACTGGTTCCACTTCTTTCGCATGTATTATTCTCGAACAAATTATCTTTACTATTTTTGATGTTACAGGGTTTTGGAGTCGCTGCCAAAAGTACAGCTGATTGTAAAAACGCGGACCCAATGACTACAATTTGCTTCCATCAAGCGGATATTGGAGAATATATAAGATCTGAAGACACGTTACTCTAATTTGAAAATAAGTTTTTTTTTTATTATATAGGTACGTTTTAAGGATATAGATAAAAAACTTTTAATTACTATTTGTGAAAAATATAGTTTCTGATAAATGAAAATATTTTAATCTGCTTTTTCCAACCATAAAATCTGAGTAGCTTAATTAATATCGATTTTGAAAATGGAATGTATATCTACTCTTAAATGATCATCTGTCTCCCTGCACAGACATATCTCATTCAAATATAGAAATTTCTACCGGGAATATTGATAGAAGGAAAAAGTTTGAAGTTTTAGTTCCTTAATATTCAAATATAACTACTGTATATTATGAAAAAGCTATATATTTAAAAATTGAATCTAAAAAGGCTTTAATCAAATTTCTTAATGTAATTTCAAAAAAACTTTTTTTTCAAGGATGAGTGCCACATTTTTTTTATAATCCTTTTTTATGTTCTCCATAAGTCACCATTTTCAAAATCATTTTCTTTTGGTCCTAAGAAGTTTTAAATCTCCCAGAAGCATTACTAGAAACTCGGTTATCTGAATAAACACAACAAAAATGAATTTCCACAATAATAGAAATGTGTAGTCCAAAATAGGAAAATTTGGATATTTCTCCCAACACGAAATTCTAAGTTTTCGACAAAAATGCACTGTTCCAAGGAAGTTATAAATCTTCCAGAAGCTAAAGTATGAATTAAGTTAATCTAACGAAACACATTTAGAAGGAAAAGAAAGGCTTTTCCCCGAACCATAGCAATTTATAGCGTAGTATAGAAAAATTGTAATTTTTCTCGCTTACAGATTTCGAAAATATTTCCTGCTATTAGAAGGAAAATATAAATCTTTCAGAAGTAAGCATAGAAACTAGGTTAATCTAATGAAATTCTTTTAAAAAGAAAAATGCGAAGTTTCAGAACCATATAAATTTATAGCCCGAGGTAGGAAAATTGAATCTTTCTCCTACCCTGAGATTCAGAATTTTCTAAAAAAGACCGGAAAAAACCGGGAAATAACCGTAACTTTATTTTTTGATCGGGAATTTTAAAAATTTTTATAAAAAAATCCTTTCTACTTTTATTTTAACCGTTTTTTAAATAATTAGTTTAATTTTTATCTTTTTCATATTTGTAAGTTAAATTGTTGAATTTTGATGTATAAATAACTATAGAACAACTATTATTTTTAGAAAAAATGGAGTAAGTTAAAGAGGTATTTAGAAGATTTGAAAAAAATCAAAATTAATTTTAAATTTAAAAGAATTTCCACTACTTAATTTAAAACAAATGATAGATTTTGGCAGATTTCGAAAAACAAATTTTGAAGCTTTTTAAGAATTTTGACCGGCTTCAGAATAATAAAAAACATTTCCTAGGAAAATTGAAAATAATTTTTTTTTTATTTTAATAAACTAATTTTAAGAGAATATTTGAAAAGATTTATAGCGATTTGTAAAATTTGAAAAATGAATGTGCAAGATTTTAAGAAAATTTCTTCAATTTAGCAGAATTAAAAAAAGAATTAATTTGAAAAAATGTAAAACAGCATTTAGATCTTTCAAGAGTTGGAAATAACATTTCGTAGCATTTTAAGGATTTTTAAACTATTTAAAATAAAAATAATTTAACTCTTAATTTGAACAAGGAACTTACAATTTTTTTACAAATTATATCCAGAATAATAATAATTCTGACTCGAAACCGGTAATTTTCAAATTTTAACCAATTCCGAACTACTACTGGAAATTTTCGGAGAGGAAAAAAATACTGAATTCAAACAGGAAATTTTTTCAAAGAATTTTAATTCTGATTTGAAGCAGGGTATTTTCAAATTTTAACCAATTTTTAGTTGGAGCTGGTATTTCTCCAAAAGAATTAAAATTTGTCTTGGAACAGGGAATTTTCAATTTTTAATAAATTCCGAGCCGAATCAGGGAATTTTTTTTAAAGAATGAATTCTAATTCTGAGTTGGAACGAGGAATTTTCGAACCAAATTTTAATTATGAATTGGAATAGGGGATTTTACCGAAAAATTCTAATTCTTAGTTGAAGTGGAGAGTTTTTGAAAAGAATAAAAAATTCTTGATTTGAACAGGGATTTTTTCAAAAGAATTTTATTTCTGAGTGGAAATGGAGAATTTTCTTAAAGAATAAAAATTCTAAACAGGAATTTATCCAGGAGAATAACAGTTCTTAATGGAAAATTGAATTTTTCAAACCAAATTACTATTCTGTGTTAAAACGAGGTATTTTTGAAAAAAATTTACACTGTGAATTGGAACAGGGAATTTTACAAAAAAATTCTAATTCTTACAATTAGTTGAAATAAGAGAATTTTCTAAAAGAATTAAAATTCTGAATTTGAACAGGTAATTTTTCTAAAAGAATTAAATTTGTTGATTTATACAGGAAATTGTCAATTTTTAACCAATTCTGAGCTGAAACTAGAATTTTAAATTCCGAAAAATAG
>JAWWLR010000158.1:67387628-67398077 GCA_035041075.1 Acraspis erinacei | reverse complement strand
AGCCTGCGGCTCATGCTGCAAGTTTCACACTCTTCGGCAATCGCCTATTTTGCGCACTTGTATCACAAATAGCTATAACCTTTAAGGTAACCGTTGGAATATTACTCAAAAGTCAATAATTTGCGGATAACTCATTTAACCCTCATGGGTCATGCGTGTGGAAATTGGACAGGGGAAAATTTCAAATGTCTGTCTATCCCAAAAAAGGTTTATTTAAAAATTGTTGTATTTTATGTGATAATACAGTTTCACAGTTTTGTTAATAAATTATTTGAACTCCTGAGGCAATTGTACCCCGAAATCATATATTTTTATCGTTATTTAAATTCAAATTAAAAGACTATACAAAATGATTAAAATCCTGAAAACCAGATTTGCATCCGTATGGCCTTTAAGTTATTGGAGAGAAGTATGGCCTCTGAGGGTTAATTAGAGTTATGTAATGTTTTGTGGACATGGCTTTCTATACTTCTGACGAAAAATGCATTTTTAGAATTTCATATTATGTCATGTCCTAAAAAAAAAAACTTTGCATATCAGCTAAAATACATTAATAATAGTATTAAAGTTTGTGCTCATGTGTTCTTGATTTTGTTTTTTGATTTGACAACGTTTTTGTAGAGTATATTACGGATCTAATTTACTAAAAGAATAAAACTGAATTTCATTAAATAAAATATATTATTCATTGCTGTCGATAAATCATTAATACCGAGTATTTGATTATTTAAGTTTTGAAAAAACGAGATATTAGGTAAAATATTTCTAAAAATTTCACATATTTTGTATTGATTTCGGAAAATATCTTTGGATTTTAAAAAGTTAAAAAAAATTCAAGCGGTTTCAAGAAATTTTAAAGGGTTTTAAGGAATTTTAGGCGAATGTTATAGAATATAGATCACAAAGAAAGTTTTTGAATTTTATGGGATTTAAAAAGATGACAAGCGATTTCAAATTATTTCTAGATGCTATTTAACGGTGTCAAACACTCCCAAATCATACGTTTCCAATGGATTTAAAAATATTTCAGAGCATATAACGAAACTCTTAAAGGTTTTAATGGATTTCAAAGAACTTTCAGAAATTGTCAAGTATTTTAAAAGTTTTAGGGATTTTTGAAGAATTTCAAAATAACTGAAGAGCTGCAAATACGCGTTAATACATAATAAATATAAATGAATCTCACGCAGATTTTCTAATTAATTCTAGTGATTCAAGAATATTTTAAGGCATTTGCAAGAATCGTCTTAGATTTTATGGCATATGAAACGATTTTTATATACATTTCAAATAATTTCTAGAGGCTAGCTGTAAAGATTTTAAAGACTTTTACATAATATTAATGAATTTTAGGCGATTTAAGGAGATTTCAAAGGATTTCGAGATTTAAAAATATTTCAAGCGTTTTCCAAGGGATTTTAAAGAATATTTGAAATATAATGGCTTATGAATGGATTTTTATAGATTTCAATTAATCGTATGCGACTTCCATGGACTCTGAGTTGTTTTAACGATTAAAAAAAAATGTAATGGGTTTCAAAATATTTCATAAGATATCACATAACTTCCAAAGGTATCAAGTGTTTTCAAAAGATTTCAAACGATTACATGAGATTTCTAAAGACCCCAAAGTATTTCTTAAAGTTTTAAGGAATGACGAAGTCTTTCAAAATATTTTAAGAAAAATTTCATAATATTTCAACTTATTTCTCAAGATTTCGTCGAATTTCAAAGGATTTTAAGTGATTTCTAAACATTGAAATGAATTTCAGAAGGATATCTAGGGATTGCAAACTATTTTTAAGTATTTCAATGGGGCTCTAAAGATTTAAAGTAATTTTAATTGTATACAAAATTATGGGGTATTTTAAATGATTTCAGGGGGTTTGGAACAAATATATACGCGACTTTACGCCCTTTCCGAATTTTTAAATAATTATGACGCATTTGAAAAAATGTTGAAATTTTTTAAAATATTTGATATTATTTTAAAGTTTTTTTTGGGTTTCAGAGAAATTTGAGAGATTTCATGAGCTTTCAGAAGATTTCAAGGCACTTTAAGAAATTTTGGAAATATTCAAATAGTCTATTTGTATTGTTTGTATAGGGGTTGTGACCAATCCACCGTTAGTAGCCATTTTCTTATGTATTCCCATATTTTAACTATTAAAACTTATAAAAAATGTGCTTGATTACTCAAAAACTTGTCTTTTTGACTATGCAATACAACTTTTAAATTATGGAAACATTTAATAATCGTGCACGTGTTTATTGGCTAGTATTTATGAAAAGAAAGGTATAAAAGATTGTGAATTTTGGCGTTTGAAAATGGAAAATTTTATATTATAATTTGTAAAAGTTTTCTTAATTTCCACAAATCTTTAATTTTTAGTTTTTACATTTCAATTCAGCATTAACAATAATTTTATTACAAACCAAAACATTAAAATTGACGTTACCCATGATAATAAACCAGTATTGGATAATAAAAAAGAAAACAGTCTTTTTGAACAAAGTCAATTTTTAAAGTTGATATTTATCTCTTTTTTATACTCGCTGTCGTGTAGTAATTCAGTCTTTAGTCCTTACCTTATTTATCTTGTTTTCTTTGGTTCACGTGCACGATTCGCCCATTTTTGTCGCCTTTTCGGAATAATAGGTTCGGTATAGCGAACCGATTTTGTCGGATCACAGCATACAGGAAAATATTTTGCAGAGCAAAGAATCGTGTTACCTCTTCGCCGTGAAAATTGAGGTCGACACGCAAATTGCGTATATCCTGAATTTCTGAGGAGTTTTTGGATGTAGACGTTTGGTGACTCAAACCGCGGGAGGTCCATGGAGATGCGACCAGAAGCTGTCAACATTTCTTTACGCCCGTGAGACAAATTCGTTTACGGTTTAAATTTTTTATCGACCGTAAGCACAAACTCAATTTTCTACGATAACTTTTCAAGTATTTCCGAAAATTCTGGAAACATTTCTTGACGATTTCAATGCATTACAAGAAAGGTAGCAAATGTCTAAGCTTGTTGTAAGAAATGTAACATTGTTGCATTTTTAAGGGCAGCTGGTATTTTATGACGTCACTTTGAATTGGCTGACTTGCGTATTTTTCGCCCCACTCGCTGAAGTTTTTATTTTGTTAAAAAAATGGAATTGTTTTTAATTTTATAATTTATAATGTAAATGAGGAAGAGGCTTAAGCTAAGGCCTTATCCCAATCACATGATCAATTGTATCAATTGTATTATTTGAACAAAATGCAAATTACCATGGGCATGACCAACACAGTGGGGGAAAAATCACTTTTTTGGTACAAAATAATGTACAGCCCACAAATATTGACCGATTTGGACCTTACATTTTTTTAAACGCTGATAACATTTTTAAGAGAGTTGTAGAGCCTGATTTTTAACATAGGCTTTCAATTTTTTTTTAGAAATAAAGAAATATGACGAAAAAATGTCCACTTTTTCTATTTGGCATTCTCGGTGCTTGTCAATAACATGGAAATGGTTGAAATCACCTAAGTTTCAACGAGTAAAATTAGTTCAAGATATTCCAATATTATATAATAAACAAAACAAAATGTTTATATACAAATTATTTGTTGAAAGAATTTTTTACGATCTTCCATAATTTTACGTTTTTTAAAATTATATTGCAATTATCAACTAAACATGAATTTTTCTGAATTTATTATAAAGATCCCAATTATAAAGTCTGACATAAAAAAAAAGAATTTTCACGTCGACGGAGGCCCCAATCATTCATTTTTAAATAAAAATTGTTTTAAAAAGTCATAAAATTGATCAATAAATCATGAATTCTTTCTGAAATTATCATGTGAAGTTGGTAATTTAAAAGGTTTTTATCGCAAAAAGACGAATTTTTCTTTTGAAAAATGCGTTATGTATGCATTTGTTTATTGAATTTATTTTTAAAAAATCATAAGATTAATCTACAAATTATGAAGTTATCTAAAATTAGCAAAAAATTCCTAATTTAAAAAAATGACTTCGAAAAAACGAAGTTTTCTGTTAGAAAATGCCGGATTAATGTATTTATTTATTAAATTTCTTTATAATGTTAAGAATAATAATCTCAAGATGAAATTTTTTCATCATTATCTTGTTTCTAGCCAAATTTCTTGCAATATTATTAAAAAGAAAATGAAAAATTATGGAAAATTGTAAAAAACATTTTTTTGCTTACTATATAACATTGGAATATCTTTAACTAATGTTACTCTATGGAACTTAGATGATTTTAAACATTTCCATGTTTTTGACGAGCAGCGGGAACGTCAAATAGAAAAAATGGCAATTTTTTCGTCATATTTGTTTATTCATAAAAAATGGATAGCCTAATTTAAAAATCAGACTCGACAACTCTCTTGGAAATCTTATCAACTTCCTTTTTCAATTTTTGTTTGTCCAACCTGGTCAATATTTGTGGGCTGTACGTTATTTTTGCACCAAAAAAGTAATTTTTTCCACTGTACGACTTGCCTTGATATTTTTTCTGTCATTTATAAAAATGACATCTCTTCTTTAGTTTAAAAATAAGAAGTCATAAGTTGACATACACAGGCCAGAAGATCTAAATTATTATAATCTAGATTAAATTAATCAATTTAAAAGTTTATATAAATGATAAATTATTAAATTCGTGACGTTAAAATTAGGTAAATTTATTATTTTAAATTCTTATTTCAAACCTGCCGTTGAGTCAGGTTTTCACTATTGTTCGTTCTTTTTTTAAAGCCATTAAAGCTCTCCTTTTCAAAATATAGTTTGTATCGGAATTTTAGAAGTATTTAAAAGTAATTATTTTTAGATTGAAATATATAATTTGTTTTTATTAAAATTTAAATGATAGATAATGTTTCAAATTCGACGATTGCGAATTGAATCCTATCCTTCCAGAATTGATCTTTTTCCAATTATTTTGAATTTGAACACGAATTCCACATTTAATTTACACTATTCTAAATAGCAGAATTTTTAATTGAAAATCTTTATTAATTTTACATTAAAGATTAAAACATTTCAAATTATTTCCTATCAAATTTAAATCGTTTAAAGTTGTTAAATTAAAAATGATAGCCTTTTAAATTCAAATATTATTTGATAACGCTTAAAACTGATTCCCATTTAATAGTTATGTAATGATAGCAATAATAGACATATTTTCTGGTTCTTCGAAAAAAATATCGCTTTTAATTGACCCGAGTATCATAATTTTTAAGAAGATTTTTTAATTGGTATTGGGTTCGATAATATTTATTTTTGTTCTACCATTAATTAAAATTAGAATTCTCACAATAATTTTGTCATTTATTGTATGTACTTTGAGCGTTCGTATGTTTTTAAACTCATAATTCGCTAGATTTTCCAGATTCGCCAGACGAATTAGCAAGTTTTATATCGAAAAAAGTCACCGATTCATGAAACAAAAGTCAGTAAGCACGATATCCTACGACCAAGTAAGAGCTAATTCGGATCCTCAATCACATTTTAAAACATTGTCGAAAGATAAAGAGAAAAGTTCAAAACTGTTTAATCAGTATTCTTTGTCTCATTTAAGCTGTATTATCTGCTAAAGATATATGTCTATGAAATACTGATTATTAGGCCAAAGCTTAAAAATTATTTTTTTATTATAATTTTAAATAAGATACACATTTATATTGAGATATTTTTCGTATAATCTTAGAGAAAATAATATATTTTGGATGATCAATTTTATTCAAAAAATAATTATCTATATTGAAATTAAGCATTTTTGCAATAAAAAACGAGTTTTAAATAGAATCATAATTTCGTATGCTGACCTTTACTAGATAATAAAGCTTCAACACGACGAGGCATACTGTTGATACAGTTTTCAATTTTAATCTTTATCTTTGGGCAATGTTCCCAAATGTGATTGAGTATCCGAATTAGCTCTTACTTGGTCGTAGGATCCTGCCTACTGACTTTTGTTTCATGAAGTACCAAACGTTCTAGATGGGATTCATATGTCTTGAGATTTTCCCGGTCATTCGAGAAAGGTGACTTTTTTCTACTTAAAACGTGTTAATTCACATGGCGAATCTGGCAACTCTATAGCGAACTAGGAGTTTGAAACACAAGAACTCTCAAAGTACTTACAATAAATGACAAAAATAATGTGAAAATTGAAATTTTTTAGCTTTGACATAATAATATGGCAAGGCACTTTAGCCGCTAACAAAACATTTTTTTGGAAAATATACTTTATTTAACGGAATTCAGTGAAATTAAATTAGAAAATGCTATCTCTATAAAGCAGGACTGATTTGCATACTGAAGAGTTCGCGTGAGCCAGTCAGGGCCGAAACATAAAAAATCTCATTTTTGTTTTTGAAAAAAGAATGCAGAAAATGATTTAATAATTTAGGTTTGGAACCTGCTTTATACGCTAGGACTATAGATAGTTTAAAGCTTTATAATAGTCCGAAATTGATCCTTCAAAATTATATTATAAGTATAGAAGGAACAATTGAAAATAAAGACTGCGGAAAATTTTTTAGAGGGGAAGATTTTTGGTTCAAATAATTATTCTGATTGTTAAATCTGAAAATTTATAAATGGAGAGAATTTCAAATCTCAGGCGCTCAAGTCTATAAGGTAAATGCACCTATTTGCGTCCGTGTAAGGGTTACGACAGAATTTAAGACTAATAAAAAAGTGTAATCAATTCCGATTCGCTAAACAACTATTACTGATCTAAGAATATATATTATTTTATAGACAAAAATTTTGTTTTGACAAATTGATACAAATTGCACCGGAAAATCGGAAAATCACGCAAAGATGTCATTGTACGTCGTTGCGTCCACCGGATTCGCTTTTGGATGTATTTGCGTCCACATTGTTGCCCTTATTTGCGTCTGGATGCAAACTGCTACTTTTATGCGACAGCATCATTTTGCGTCCGGTTCGATCGCAAATAGGGACAGAATTTGTAGGACCATATTTGCGTCCGTTCTTCAGGGGTCATGATAGACTCGAATTATTCCGATCAAACTTATGTCACTTTATAGATTTTACTGCAGGGCATATGGAAAGACTGATATTTATCGCATCACTTATAACAATTTTCAGCATCAATACACTCAAAATTCAATTATTTCAAATAGTTTAAACATACGGACGCACGCATGTACATTAAAATATTATTGCCCGGCTTAGCGACTATTGTGTAAAATAAATAATTCACTGACCATTTATGTAATAAAATTGCATTTTTGAATCGCTTGTTGAGCTGAATTGCACACGACACTTGACTTACCTGGAAATTATTTCTCCCAATCCGCAACAACGACAAAATTGAAAGTTAATTTCGGAGTCCGCTCTACTAAGAATTTGCTATCTGCGCAAGAGTGAACACAAGTGGCCACTTATAGTGCGAGATATGAAAAATGAAATTCGCATTATATTTTGAAATTTCGATAAAACACATTTTTTAATGGACGCGCATGTAGAGGATTTTTAATAGAATAAAATAAATACTCCTGATGAATCAATAAGTATAAAAATTCATTAAATTTACTATTTCTATTCAGGTTTGGACGCAAGTAGGTGCATTTACCTTATATTAATATAATTTTAAATTGAAACTCTTAAATGGTTGAACAATTTTCAATGCTTCTTTTTAAATATGCCAAATTTTGATAGTCTTCTATGACTGTATCTTCAATTTTAGGTGTTTTTTTTCATTTGGAGATTATCTAATTCTGAAGGCTTCGAATTTGTGAAATATACTTAATGCTTCAGTTTGAAATTGTTTAATTTAGAATGTCTAATTTTTTGTCTTAAATCTTTCAAATGTAGAACACATCAGATGCGTTCATTTTGAAATTCCAAGGGAAATTCTTTTTTAATATTTCAAACCATAAATTGCTTAGATTTGAAGGCTTGAATTTAAAAAAATTAAATGCCCGGGAATATGACTGAAACCCGATAGATTTTCTACTAATCAGTGATCCTATCTAGAAATTGTATTATTTGTACAGTTAATTTAATTCTATCAAATTTTCTCATCGCCAAATGACAATTAGAAGCTAGGGAGGCAAATCTTAATTGTTGTCCTGATAAGATAAATCATGTACCGATCAAATCTGATTTCGAATACCGTGACTGCATCAGATCCAGTCTCAGCGCTGACTATAGTTGAAGTATATACGACCAGCAAAACGAGAGGGTCGACCCTCGTTATAATTTTCCTATGAGCCAGGGTGTGAGTATCATGTACCTTCCGAGGGGATGATTCTTGTATCAGGGGTATAAATTGGATATTAATATTTCATAAATTTCGAAATCGACGGATCCCGAGTAGATTGAAATATCTGCCAAGTAGTCGTCGCCCGTCGACCCGAAGGGATTTTTTTAAGGTGATGATACTAATAAAAGTTGAAACCCTTATACATATGTATAATTCAATTCGCACTTCATTTCAATTTACTGTCATTAAAAAAAACCAGGCTTTACTTTTCTATGTAAAGATTGTATTGTTCAACTTTGAATCTGAAAAATATTATTTTAATTATCATGGACATTTTTTAGATATTAAGGTTTTTATTGTTTCAGTTCATACACTTTTTTTTACTCTTTCTTAATATACTAAAAATTAAAAAATGGTAAGTTTATTCCAATATTTTGAAGAAGAAAAAGGAATTCTCCTAAGTCCCTGTTTTTCCCCGAAACTTTTAAAGATAAATATTTTTTTAGAAAAAAAAAATATTTCTTATTTATTTTTCAAAACCTTGCTTTTTTGCGCATATTTCGTTGCATTTTTCATAAAGTATTGGTAATATATATTATATATTAAATTTACTATACATTTTAAACCTGAGCTGTCTTTGTATTTCGAATGAAACAAAATTATATTTTTTCCTACTGTTCTCGTATTTATTGTTTTTCAGTGTTTTTTTCTTTAAATCAGGAAAACGTTATTTTATTGGACATAACGATATGATGTATCTAAAACTGCAATTTCAACCAAAAATTAGCTGTTTTTTTTTAATTTCGTGTTTTAACTTTTCAAAAAATCAAATCAGCATTAGTATTTTTTATTCTTTTTTATAGTTTTTCTCATCGGTTTTAAATTAATGAAAGCACTCGACAAACTGGAACAGGAAAACTCCGAATGTCTGAAAACCTGTAAAAATCAAAGGCTTTTAAAGTAAATTTTGAAGAAACTCTTTTTAGTCTAATCATTTAAAAATATTCATAAATTTAAATTTAAAAAAATTGCTATGGTCATTCAAAAAATATGTGCCTCCTTATTTTCCGTGTACAAAAACGAATGAATTGTCGAGCATGATTTGCGCTGGATTTTGTTTTGTTTTTCAGCATCGAAATATTTTTAGAGCCCTTTAGAAAATGTAATAATATAATATACTAAATTAAAATCACAATTATTTATATAAAATTTATATTTAAAGTTGAGTAGATGGTTTCATTTCCGTGGAAGAAATAAAAGTACGTTTAAAATAATATTTCAATGGAAAGATGCTTGTTAATGATTCTCAATAAATAGCCTCTGTTTAGTATAAGTAAGTGCTCCATTTTTGTGTGCGAATTTGTACTAAGGGACAAGTGACCGAGTGGAAATGATGCTATATTTCACTTTCTCATTTCTAAACAAAAGAAACTAAAATTTGCAAACTTTGATCAAAATTACTTCGATTTAATAATCCATGGAAATGGGTAAAGCGGCCTGGAGTAAATTTACAACTTTTTTGCAAAGATCCATAAATAAAATATAAATTAAGCTTTTTGAGTTGAAAAAGAATAGAATTTCTCATAGGATTGGACGAGTATAGCATCTTTGGAATTTGAATTGGTTGATTTGAAGCGGTCGTATTTTCAAGTTTGCAACGGAAGAAAATTTGAAAATATCGCGACTGGAACGTAAAAGAGAAGTAAGAGAGTAAATCGGAGGTGAAAGATCGAAGAGCGATTCATTTCCAGCTCGATTTTCGGTGCCATGACGAAATGGCAAGAGGCACAATATTTGGGTGAAGGCGAACCTGTGGCTAATTGAAAAGTCAAAACTCGAAAAGAAGGGGCTGCTGGATGTGAAAGCGTGGAAGCTCATTGTCCTGAGAAACTGCTCCCTGCGGCTTTCTTTTCCAAATTGGACCCCCTGCATTCTGAAAAGCAAGCAGAAACAAATTTTCTATATTTCTTATGCGTCTCTGGTCTTCGGACAAAGTGAATATGATTCATAATCATTAAAAACATCCCGAATTCCAAAAGAAATTTCTTCAGAAGTATAATCGAGAGTATAATACAATCTTTACAAGAAACTATAAGGCAGAATGTAAATTCTTTGAAGATGATTTATTATTTGCAAAATAAGATGGCTTAGAACCTTTGCATTCTTCTTTAAATGTGAATGCTTTAAAATTATAAT
>JAWWLR010000158.1:67376983-67387528 GCA_035041075.1 Acraspis erinacei | reverse complement strand
ATAATTGTTGAACAATATTTAAGGCTTATTTTTAGTAAAAAGAAAATCAATTAGCCTACAATCAACAGTTTACTTTTTTTATAAAATGATAATAAAAAGCAAAAGGTGGGCAACAAAATGTCATAAAATATTATATATTTTATAATAAATTATATCCTCATACGTACAATATAAATTTTGGAAATAAAATATGAAATGGCGGAAGGGTGTACGGATTTTTGGAGTTAAATAAAATTGATTTTTATCACGCGGATAGATTATATGCATAAACTGTAGGACATATAAGCAGGACAATGTTGAATATAATCTGTTTGGTTTTTACCCGTACAGATTACTTGGCTCATTAACAAAGCATGACTAA
Organism: Acraspis erinacei; assembly: GCA_035041075.1. NCBI lineage: Eukaryota > Metazoa > Arthropoda > Insecta > Hymenoptera > Cynipidae > Acraspis > Acraspis erinacei. The sequence continues at coordinate 67,387,167 of JAWWLR010000158.1, read as the reverse complement.
AATAAAGAATTTTGTATTTTAATTTTAGACAGCCTCACACTTTATGAAATAGATATTTCCGTTTTCTTAAGTTTGTACATATGCAAATTTTGTTTCTATAAATTGAGAAACTATTGGGGTAAAATTTTAGACAATCACTACCTTTGTAGTTTAAAATTACATAACAAACAATTTAGTACATCTTTAGAATATCAATTTTCCACATTCGTTGTCAAATAAACTTTTTTGGCCCAAGATGCCTTCACATCGAATCGTTTTTTACGATTTTAACGAAAAATGTTGTAAGACATTCCATTTTTTCCGGGTACTTTAGTTAATTATTTATTTTCGTATTTTATTAATAAACACGCCCGATGCGCGCGGTTACGTATCTGGATTTCAATTACCTGACATTAAAAATATAGACAATTTACAAATGCATTAATGAACAAATTTTTAAATATTCGGTATTAAATTTGTTGAAACAGTAATAAATAATTTTGAATTGAAAGTGTTTAAAATTTTAATTAAATATATTGAACGCTTATAAAAAGAAAACTTCTCTGATGAGAATATAAAAAGGAATTCAATTTATTGTATCATTTTTTTTTTAGTAATAGTGTTTAGAATTGAGTAAATTAATATTCAAAGTATTTTAAATTTAAAAAATGTTGTTTCAGAAGCTCTCAAAATTAAACAATTTTATGTTGAATTTAAGAATCTCGAACTTGAACGAGTTCAGATTTAAAATTTTGAAAACATGAACATTTCAAAACGTTAATCCTCGAAATTTAAAATTTAAAACTTTTGAATTTATTTTATTTTCAATTTGAAGCGATTAAAATTTGACAAGTTTAAATTTAAAACTAAATTGAATGTTTAAAAGTCAAAGTTTCTGACGTTTTACAATTTTTAATTGTGATTATATTCAATAATTATTGTTCAACAATAATATTATTTAGATAAATTTGTGTAATTTCAAAAAATAACTTTTACCGATCAAAATAGAAAGATTTTCGATTATAAACTTTAGTAAAAACCTAAAAATTGTCCAATGTAAAAGTCATTTTAAATGGGAAAAGTGAACTAATTTCTGCTATGGAACGTTAAATTAAACGATTTCGAACTTCATTAAAGTCTGAAAATAATTTGAGTCACTAAGAATTGTGACATTAAAAGTTTCTCATACTCAAACTCTTTAGATTTTCAATCATTTTTAAGTAAATATAATTTGTTTAATAATTAAAACTTTCTAATTGTTAATTATACTTTTCAAATTTTAAACATTTCAATTTGAATTGCAAAATTAAAACTTATATATGTATGAAAGGGAAAACTTAAGAACACAATTTTTATTTGTTCTAGTTGAGTTTTAAATGTTCAATATTTTCGCTTTTCGGAAATTTTCAAATAAAAAATAATTAAATTTGCAATGCTTATAGTTTTAAAACCTTCTTAATTTCAAGGGTTGAATTTAAGAAATTATTGTCCTAATTTTTTACTTTTTTGAATTTATTGCTTGTTTTCAGTGTCATTTATTTCAGAATTATATTTCATAACAAATCCTTTGAACTAAAAATTTTGATTCTATTCGAAACCTCCAAAAATCAAGATTCTTTAAACTAAATATTTTAGAATTTGAGCTATCGAAGCAAAAAAAAACTGGAGTTTAAGGCCTCAGAAATTGAACTGTATTGGAATTGCGAATTCAAAACTATAATTTTTAACTTAAATTATAAAAGATTTAAAGTTAATAATAATTATAAAATATTTGACTGTATAACCATCTTAAGTCTGAGAAAAAGAAGTTTTCTCATTTTTTTAAATTAAATTTTTCAATATTTTTCACATCATTGATGTCCATTTTGGGCCATTCTTGCATATTCTTGTTTTCTAATTTTCTATACCTTTGAGCTACTGGCGTATTCGACTTTTATGAACAAAATTTGTTTTGCAGTATGTTTAAAAAGAGAATCTTTAAGAGTCTGACTTTAAATTTAAAAAAATAATGACTTGCAAGATTGAAAGCTTTTTCAGAAGATAGAGGATAGAGCTTAAAAAATCGTTTATAATCCTCCCACCCATAAAACAATGGTATTAACGATTTCAGCCCTCGTGGATGAGCATGGTATGTAAACGTGTGCGTGCATTTGCTTGTAATGCACACCCATCTATTAATCTGACAAGAGAGATAGACAGATAAAGAATGATATAAGAGAGGGAGAAGAGTTGGTGAGAAAGATGGAGGGAGATCGGAATAGCAAGGGAGAAAGTGAGATAGGAATGCACCAAGGGTGATTCTATAAGGACTGTTAACACATGGGGCGCATTAAGTAGATATATAAATAGGTTGACTGCGAGACAGCAGATTTTGGCTACCGTTAGGTTTATGTAGAGCAATTAACTCCCTGTGCGAACAGCCTGCAGGGGTGAAAATGAACAAGATAATTCCGTATGAACACCGCGACTTAACCACCCATTAAGGTTTACCTTTCCGGGGCACGCGCACTATGCTTTTGATATATTTCCACATTCTATTTATTAGGTTCGTTATTATTTTACGATTTTCTGAAGTCATTGAGAGATTTTATATGCCGTGTCTCAGTCTATCAACAAAAAAATGATAATTTCGAGGAACTTTCAATTTACAAGGTATATAAGGGTGAAAATAAACAATATTGCGAACTTAAAAAAATGGTATTTCAGAACAACGTACAACTTTCATCCTCCTTCGAATTAATCACAGTAAATGGTAAAATATTATTTTTAAAAAATGATTCAAATTAAAAGTGATTTATTTACATTTTAAACTAAACAAATTTAGTCATAAACATTGAATTAAAATAATTTTAGGTCGTTGTAGGAGGTGGGTTACTTTAACGACCTAGGCCGAGAAAGTGTAACTTATTACCTACGCAGGTAATGCGCGTCCGTCACTTCAACCAACGCACATTGCTCTGCGTGTTATTTATGTCAATGTCTGTGGGGAAATTAAACTCTTAACTCATAACATTAATGAAAAACTGTTTTATAAAATCTAGTAATTTAACAAATTACTCCTGTAAACACAAGCATAAAATATTCCAGGAAGATGATATTGTCAACTTTAAAATGTTTACCCATAAACGCCGAAGCTCCTTTATCGATTTGAATCTCACGATGTAAAATCCCTCTCTAACCTCCAAATTAAACTCGGAATTCTTTCTTTAATCAGGATACGGATAAAGAAAGAATTTCAATTCTAAAGTAGGCTTACAAACTGAAAAGAAATTGAACTTATTGTAACTCAAATTTGACTAATTGTAAGGAATGAAACATTTAACGAAGCTCCAATGAAAGCAACTGAACCATATGCTTTTTAGTGAAATAAAATTTGTGAAAATATCGATGATTCAAGAATCTTCTCATTAAATAATAACCTACAATGAGTTTGGAGACTGGATTATTTTTATTGCCAAAATATCGCAATTAAGATTTAGATAATACTTTATACTTGAAAAATCCTTCCCGTGAATCGAAAAACTATTTACTTGTAGATTATTTTTATTTATACAAAGCACATTTTCTTTATATCAAAATTTTTCTGGTAGCATTTGGATGATGTAAGAATTTTTTTGGGTAAATGAACAAAATTTTTGCTTAGTTTTGGATCAACCAAAAGTTTTACTGGGAACAACTAAAACATTGGCTTGGATCAACCTAAAGATATCTTATAATTGTATGTATTCAAGCAAATTTTACTTACACTAAAATTGTCTTAATTGTACCAAATATTTCGTGGTACATTTAATACCATAATCTAGAATTGAATTCTAGAATTCCTAATTCAAGTTATTCTTGATTTTTTAATCCTGAGGGGTAGAAATTTGTCTCTTTATTTTTATTAATTTTGAAGCTTAACTTTGAAGAACAGAAAAAAAGTAAGCCTGAAAGAGGATACTCAAAACATAATGTGATTCTTCCAATTCGGGAAAAAAATTAAATCTAAAAGTGCAAGTCTTTTCGAAATGATTCTTGAGACTGAATATGAACTTTCTTGAATAATTTAAATATTGAAATTTAATAAAAATATCTTATAACTAAAATTTTCGGCGGAAATAATTTTTGAATAGGCAGAAATATGATGAATTTGATATTTATTCTCTGTTATATATTTTTATCTATATAGACACATTATAAACACTTATAATATTTGACTTACTCTCAGCAACAGTAAATTAAATCACCGTACTATCGATTATTTAATTACAATAAATAATAAATTACTAATTTATCTGTACAGGTGTTGTAAATTTCTCTAAATTAGAAGCTGACATCTATACAACACAACCTGGGATTATTGGCAGTAACTTTAATCTATGTCCTATTTACAAAATCCCAGATTGAAATTAAAACATTTTCAACATATGTACACTCAGCCGGAGAACTACTATCCAGAGAAAAATCTTAGTTGGAGCGAGTTTTTTTTAATCAACGATTAGTGAGAACATAAAATATTGTAAAGACAATGTGGGACAATACTTCAAATTATAAACTTTTAGAATTTAGACTCTTCCAACCTATTTCTCTGGGAAAAACATAACAAAATACTGCGCAAAATATAAAGAATCTTTCTAAACTCTGATCAATAAGCCTATGCTTTCTCGCTGATGTCGTTCTTGTACGGTTGGAATAGTTTGGGTGGGTCATTTTTCGTACTTTTCGACAAAGTAGGCGAGGACGTGAGGCCCATTCTGTAATCTTCAACAGATTTCGACTCGTAGGTGTGTATCGCCTGGATTTGGGTTGGAAGGCTCGAAAGTGCAACTGGTTTGAGAGGTGGTGATGCCTTGTCTCGAGAAGGAACGTGGCACCCATTGTGCTGATGAATCGACCCATTGCATTCGTAATCACTGGAGGTGTCAGAATGAGCCGGGCTCATCTCTGAGATTAAAGTTGGTCTGTAGGTTGGTGTGCTGCTGGTGGAAATTGGCGGGCTCATGTAAGGAGTGTTTCCCATATTTGGCACGCCTAATCCAGCCAAATGGAGGGGCGGCAGATTATGGTGGGACTGCAAAATGTGTGGGTGATGCGGGTAGCTCGAAGTCTGGAGGTGTGGCCTCTGCAGGGAACCTGCGTTCGAGGTCGGCGCAGATCCTGCATAGGGAGAGTACCGGGCACCATAGTAAGCTGCGGCAAGCGGAAAGCCAGGCGACAAAGGCGATGGTGGAAATCCTTGTGCATGATAAGGGGACGGCAAAGTTCCAGCAGCAGCTGCCAAAGTTGCTAAAGTCGCTGCAAAATTTGGATCCATATAGGGCCATGCCATCGCCATCCTCTGACGCTTGTCCTTCATGCGTCGGTTTTGGAACCACACCTGTAAAAAAAAAGAAGGAAATTGGTTAAGAATTTTGTTTTTATTTTCCATCAGATGGATAGTGTTTCCACAAGTTTGGAAGAAATTAGGCAATTCTCATGTTAATATCAGGGACTGCTAATGGATCTAGAGAATTCCACAGCGGGATTTGAAACTGCTAATCAAAACGCTTAGCACCTCGAAGGTTCTAACCAATTCGAATGGAATCAAGATTCGGACGTAGAGCGTGGCTTCCAGGCTTACGCATGTTTGTTCTCAGTGATTGTTATTTGCTTCTTTCAGAAAAGAGAAAAGAACGCCGCAACTCTCTTAAGGCTATAATCACTGACCAAACATGGCGGCTCGCGCAAGAAGTACTCTCGTATAGGGAAAAAAGTCTAATTGCTTTCATTAAGTATGACGTAAGACTTATTGGGTGTTTTCTGTGATTTAAAGATTTATTCAAGTTTGACCTGAATCTCGTAATGTGGTCATCAAAGGCGTTAATTGCTAAGTCCCTGTAAAGAGCAAACAATTTTTTAATTTAGGAGATAATTACCTTGATAGTGGATTCGGGGAGTTGAAGCTGAGCAGCCAGTTCGCATCTTCTGGGTCTGCTTACATAATTTTCCCTGATGAATTCTTTTTCTAGGCGATTCAGCTGTTCCCTGCTGAAGGCAGTTCTGTATCTCCGGATGTTGGGATCCATGGAGGAGAGAGGCTGTTGTTGCTGTTGTTTTTGTTCCTGACTTTGCATATCTGTAAAGAAAAAAATAGTTCGTTAGGTATATTTTGAAACGAGTTCGTTAACTGGTATAGAAAATATTCAGAGAAACAGTAGAAAGTTAAACTTTCGATAAGAGGGCGAAGGCGACAAATTGTCCGGATGTAGGAAAATAGTGCGGTCGGTTTCTTTTGAGTCTGAACATACAAGATTGCGTGAATAGGAAGATGACCACGAAAAGCGAGTAGGTGGTCCACAGAACCGGACTCCCTATGGTGTGTCTCTCTAAATGTCCAAAGAAACCTTCAATAAGAGGTGTTCTCGCGTACTTTTACGACAATGTCGGTGTCTCTTTGTGGGTTACGCAATTTCTTTGATCTGCCGCGAAAATTTAAAGTTTTCCAAACGTCAATAAACAATATTAGGCTTGTCATACCATTAATTCAATTCTGATAAGAGGAAATGATGTTTTCAGTTTTGAAAGATTGCAGGAAATGTTCTTGCAATAAAAATCGTAGAATTTCGGAGAGGCGGGTTGTAAAATAATTACCGCAATAAACTTCAGGCCGAGAGGGGTGCAAACGCGAGAGTCCCTTTTCTTGGAAGGATTACAAAGAGGCTACAAATCTTTGTACTTGTATTTATGGAGGGTCGTCTTCTCGGGCATCAGGGTTATTCAAATTTCTAATGTACATTGGTTCGGACAACAGACAATCAATTGGATTATCTCTACAACCAATTATCGGCACGCAAACCTGCCAATTCAGAGTTCAGACTAATGCCGGAGATTTTAGCGTTCAGAGTTCAGGTATATAAATAGTGATTGTTTCCCAATAACCAAGGAAACTCAAATTCAATGAAACTTCGAGCGAGGGACAAAGATAGTACCAGCAAATATATCAAGATATAATAGATGTAATTTCAGTTGACGTGAAGCATCAAATTTTAATTCATGTTTAACAAATTAGAACAGATACTTTAGCTTTTTGAACTACGTGGCATTTCAATGGAAAATCACGAAAATAAAAAATTTAGCAATGACTTCAGAAATCTGGAGAACACATAGCAAGTGCTAAAGGCAGTTTTTAACAGCGAATCAAAGAAATATTCGGAATTAGCTTCCAAGTTTATGAATTGTGAACCAAATTTAAACGCGGAATGTAAAAAATGTTTGAGTAGCGAAGCTCATTATCAAGAATTCATCGATAATGTAAATATTCAAGAAAAATTTGCAGAAATTGTGAATCTGAAGCTTACCTTTATCAGACTTGATGCACGGAGTTAGGGGTGGACTATGAGGTGGACTGTGGAGATGATACTGTGGAGGTACAATATCCACGACGATGGTCTCCTCTTCCCTTTGAACTCTTTGGTCATCATAGGCCCTTTGATGATAACCTTGCATGATGAATGATTTCACTTTTCAAAAAACAGTTTCTTTTGCGAAATATCTTTATGCACCAAACTTGCACCACCAATGTCTTCACTTCACGAAAACACTTTTCCTTTTTGAAAAAAACAACACTGCGCTGCGTCACGAGAGGGATTAGATGAACGTACAATCTCGAGTGGAGGTAACTGAGGAACTGAACGATATCACACGGAGGGTAGCGTTTCTACAATGCAACGTTGGGGCTGTGGGACGAGGAATTTATTCTCTGGAAGGAACTGGGGGAAGTAGGTAAGGTCCTGGTCTGCCTAACTAGAATCTTCCAATTGGCTGTTCAACCCTCTGCTCGGAGATCATTGGTTAGAGCTTCGGGATTGTCACGCCCAGATACCACTTCTCTCCCACGCAAACCCTCTCTCTCTCTCACTAGCTGACTCCCTTCTCTGTCCTTTTTTCAGAGGAGACTGCTCAGCTACTGCTATGGAACTTTGTGAGAGAATTATCTCTAATAATTCCGCCATATAAATTTGTTATGGTTCAGTTCCTGGGTAAATCTGCTCCTGTCTTTTTTCTGTCTCAATTCACTAGTTGTGGGATGCATATTTTATACCTACTTATATGAATATGTGTATGTGATAATAATGATTGAAGGTTTGTGGATGAAAACCGTAAATTTGTATTTAAAATTATGTTTTTAGAAGTCGTACAACCGTTAAAGTGCGATGTGCATAACAACTTTTAACGAAGAAGTTTATACTCTTTTTAAATTGTTATGGTCAAAAGATATTGATTTTCAGGAATTTTTTTTTATCTATTCGCAAAATCGACATCATTTTCACTTGGAAAAAGTATTAGTTCCATTTATGAAATACAAAATAAACATTCATGATCGCATTTTTTCTTTAAAAATTGGAAAGATATTAATTAATTAGTTTCTTACGTTTTTTTTTCTATAATTTTTCGAGTATTTTTATAAAGATTTTAAAGTTTCAAAGATCATTTTGTTCTTCGATCTGCTAGAAAAAGATACAAACATCAAATATTATTTGAAACTGTTGAAGCTAAGAAGTCGGTTATAGAAGCAGGGAAAATTGAAGGCAAATTAATTTCAATGCACTTTGGAAGAGGCAGAAGATTGATACATTTCTTAGAAAAAACTCGTTTTTATCAAAATGATTTGTCTGATTACAGTTATTTGTTCAAATATATCATTTTGTTTTATGGGACAATTCCCTACTAATCTTTTCATTGAATTTTATTTTAAATAACATGTTCAGGATTTTTTAAATTAACAAATATTTTATAGTTCATACACTACGGGCAGAAAGTTTGAGTAAATATCCTTTGACCGTTTGAAAATTCATACTTCTCTTCAAAGATGAAAATCTGTGCAGAAACTTAATCATTTGAAAGATTAGAAAATTTCGCGTCGAATCAGTATGAGTTGAAATTATTTTAATGAACGAGTCGAAACATTTATTTAATTTCGAAATAAAAATTTTGTTCAGTAAAATGAACGTATTGAAATCCTGAGTTCAACCTTTTGCCAAATCTAGAAAAATGTTTCTAAGAATTTGGAAAAGTCATAAAATCAAGAAAAAATCCTAAACTTTATATCTAAATCCAGAGCACGATTAAATATTATATGTAATTGCCGCATATTCATACAAAATATTGACTCGTGCAATATTAATTTTTTGGAGACAAGAGTCCGGCACTCTTGTTTAACTTTCATTTTTTTATAAGGTGCAATTTCCGATTTAATTACATATACAATCGAATATAAAAGATGTAGAAGTTGCACCTTGTAAGAAAATGAAGCTAAATTACGAATCTCGGAATTTTGGCTCCCAAAAATTTATATTGTAAGAGTAAATATTTTGTGTGAATACTCAGCAATCACATAATATTTAATCATGCTCTTGATTTAGATTTAAAAAGTACGATTTTTTCTTGATTTCGTGATTTTTCCACATTTTTAGGAACGTTCTTCTATATTTGGCAAAGAGTTGAACTCAATAAAAAACTCCTAACTTTGAAACTAAATACTTGTTGACTCGTTCATTAAAATAATTTCAACGTAGGATTATTCGATGCGAAATTTTCTAATATTTCAAACGATTCTACTTACAAAGCCATAGATTCAGTTTCTACATAGGGTCATAGGGTATTCAAAATAAATGAAAACCAAGTGAATTAATTCAGAAAAAGTAAGTATCTTTGTTGTTACTGCAGCCAACCATACAATTATTTCTCATCATTAATGAATAAAAGAATGAAGAATCGAAAAATTGAACATGGAGACAAGACCAATTTTCTTAGATCATGAAAATATTGTATAGCCCGTATGCGCGTATCGATGTTCTCTTGAATCAATCCTTTCTATGTACGGGTCCTATCAAGAAGTGATTAATAAAGAATTTGTAGATCTTTTTTGGTATACAAATTTTTGTTAATTCATCCTTTTTCGTATCCTGCCCAGTTTTACAAAAAAATTGAATTTTTCATTTTTCATTATTTTTTGTTGCATCGAAATTTGAAATTTCGATTTTTCAAGAAAATCCAAAAAGTTGATATGATAATCTTGAAGGGCTATCAAAGGCAATTTTTTTCTTCTCTTGAATTTTTTTCATATCGTGCGTTTTTTGGCTTAAAATATTGATTTTCGATTGATTCGAAAAATTTTGAAAATGCTATAACTCTGAGAATATTTTTTTTATCGAAAAAAGTCGTTAGGATAAATTGATCGTCTTTTC
>JAWWLR010000158.1:67267247-67283433 GCA_035041075.1 Acraspis erinacei | reverse complement strand
AACCGGCAGTCTTCCTGCATGGGACGTAAAGGGCATACTGGGTCAGATGGACCCATCACCAACTTTGAGTGCTTGATGCAACCAGAGAATGCATTTTTCGGATTGTAAGTATTTATGCCGATTTTTTACACCAAATTAAATAACTTTTTCCATTTTTAATATTTTTGCACGAAAATTGAACTGCTTACTCAGGAAATGATGCACTTTCACGAACAAATAAATGTAATAGTGTATTCCTTAAAAAAAGGTATTAATTCAACTCAAAATTTGTTGGTTTTTTTCTCGAAAAAAAAAAAACTAAATTACGTTTTTCATCCGTTTTTATTCTATGCTCTTTGTTTTGGCGTTTAAATGGGAGATATTGTGTAAAATAATTCTCCCTGGGTCATCTAGACACGTAGTGTCGGTTAAGGGTTAATTAAAACATTTTTATTCTAGAGATTTATTCTCCTTAGAGGGCTTTTTGCGCAACCAAGAAAACCATATAAGTCTCTTGCGCAGTCTTAAGTACGATAGAACTGTAATGCACTGTCAAAAATACAATACAATTACAGTGCGCAGCCACGAAAGTAATAGATATTTACTATACAGCCATAAGCATCTTGAAACTCTACTGCGTAGTCCAAAGAACGATTAAACTCTACTGCGCAGCCACCACTGTGATACGACTTTGAGACATCACTTTTATACAAGTTACAACATTTTTTTAGACGAGTCTCTTAAGAGGTGATCAATTAAAAAGTAGAACAAATATCCTGCCATGCAACTGAACTACGCAACGGGGTCTTTTATACTATTTTATACTACTACGCATTGAGAATTAAAAATAGCTGAATAATATTTCTGAATTTTGTATTCTGTTTAGTTAGACTTACCAAAACAACGTATAAATTTGACACTTTGCCAAAAATCTGATGGATTTTATTAATTTGTGTCTGGGTCCATAAATTTCTTTGAAAACGGGTTCTCCAGTCAGTAAAAAATCCATTTTAATACTGCCTTATACGTATGATTGCACAGTAAAATTCTATGTGTCATTTGGCTGCGCAGTAGATTTCTGTAGCTTACTTCTGGCTTGTTCAGATTTCGCACGTACAAATTTTAAATTTTTTTCAAGAAGATTAAAAATATGAATTAAGAAGTTATTTTTTATCGGCATTTGATATCCACTAAACATTGAGTTGCTAAATGTATGGAAATTATGATCCTAAAAGTTTCCAAACGTTTATTACATTTTTCCGCTTCTTTTTCAGGCATAAGAAAGTGGACGTTGTCGTTTGTTTAAAAAGTAATAAGAATTAAGTTACGTTACCTAAAAAATTGACAGCCACACAATCTACATGTACACAATACAAGTTGTTCTCTCTTTCGTATTTGTATGCAAAAATTACCTACATCAGGTACGTATATAAAAATAATGTTTATCCTAACAGGGTATCTAAAAAACTTCACAGCAATAATATAATACACACTGCAAGGAATGTATCTTTACAATGCAAAGGACAATACAATTTTCTCATTTCGCTTTTATACACCATTTGGCAGAAAAATCTTCTTTCCTGGTATTTGTAAATTTTCAAACGTGTACATTGCAAATTTTTTTTAGCAATATGGAACAAAATAATGATAGCCTGGATTGATAAAATTTAGCAATGTAAAGCGATTCACTTTACTTTAATGTATGTCACCTGATTATGCAACTTTGAAATTGTAGCAAATTTTACGTTAAAATATCTGCTCTTAATTTGATAAAATTAGGCGCTTTTAATCAAGAAAAAGGCAGGACAAGTTTGCAAAAACTACTCTTTTTTCTCGTTCGGCAAGTTGAATCCTACAGTTATGTGCGAACTGTCCTTCAAATTGCTAGCTAATGTCAAAACCGGTTGTTCTGCTAGATTCTCTTTTGGGGAAGACACAGGAGAGATGGGATCGTTTTTGGAAGGTTTCCAATTTTTTAAATCGTCGGTAGTCATTGTGGAAAATGAGCTCTGCTGTGCGAGACGAGCATAGTTGCTACCATAATTAATGTCATGTTTGGTATTGCAAATTTTGGGATTCGAAACGCTCTGGGAACGCAGGAATTCTTTCTTTTTTGCAGAAGCAGAATTGTTAACAATAATTCTAAGACTCTTCAAAAATGAGTTATCTTTCCCACGAATATCAGAGGAAGTTGTTTTTTCTGTAGCCACGGATTCTGACCTTTGTAGGAAACTTGTCTTACTTTTATCGGATGTGAAACTTGAACTCAGGGAACAGGTTTCTTTGATTCGCACGTCATCGTCTGCGATGTCCATACTTTCCACTCGGAATCTGTAATGAATAAGTATTTAAAATATTTAATAATTCTTGAGGGGTTGACTTCAATTTTTTGATAGGCATGACCTTCGGGGGTAAAAAAAAATTCAAATACTTTAAGAATACCAAAAATAGTGCAAAATTTATTTATTTTTAAGTATTAAAAGACTTTAATTACTTATTTTGTAGACCGAATTAATTTCAAATCAGGCAGGTTTTAAGGTTGCAGTAGCAGTATCTATCGGGGACGAAATATGTTATTTTTTAGATTTTGTGTTTTGCTTAAAAAAAAAATCTTCGTTAAACCTCTATGACTTCAGACTGCCGGAAAATTTGAAAAGGGTTCAAAATTAAGAAAATTACAAAATCGAATTTTCTTTCAAACAGCGACAGATACGAAAAAATATTAAGATAAAAGTTCTAACTTCTAAAAAAGTTCTGTGAAAATACCTAATGGTTTCTTTGAGATTTCTTGCCGCGATTACGAGAAAAATTCCCCAATTAAGCTGATAGAATCCCTTCCTTCTATTACCAGAAACTTTAAATAAAAATATTGGAATTAATAAAAAAGGTAGTGTTTTCAAGAAAATATTTTTTCGAAATTTAAAGAAAAAAAAAGGAAAAAATATCTTCTGGGAAACTTCACCTTTTTTATTTTTTCTCATATTTTTTACTGTTTCAGCTTATATAAGAAAGACATCCTAGCAGTTTTATGCAGGATAAACCATTTTTAAGGCCTGAAGAACTCATTATCTTAAAAATATAATTTTTGAATTTTTCTCGCAAACGATGAAAAATATCGCAAAAGATCAATAGGCATACATATTTTTTGTATCTATCCTTTGCGAGAAAAATTAGAAAATTCGATTTTATGAACAAAAATTCTCCTGGTCACAAAAAATGGTTAGAAAATATCAGGGTGGGTTTTACCTTTTTAGAAAATATACTTTCATTATTTTCAGAAAAACCGCCGCCTTTTTGTTAATTTTTAACCCTGTTGAATTTTCCGGTAGATTTCGAAAGAAGACGATCACGATATAAGAATTTAGAAATGAAGCTCAAATAGCTCAATTGTGCCAAAAGTTTAAAAAGTTTAAAGTTTTTTTCCAATCGTAAAAAATAAATGTCGCCTCATTTCCTCTAAAAAAAACCACATGCTTCGTCCCCGATAGAGTTTGAAAATTTATGTGTAGAATTTGTCAGGTATGAAATGTTTTGAGTCTGTAACATTAAACGATTTAAATTTTAAGCCAAACGAGTTCGAATGTTTCAAACTAAAGTTATTCAAGGTTCTTAAAAAGTTCTTCCACTTTAAATGCTTTTTTATAATTATTTAATTTCAACTTGAAGAATTGGAAAGATAACTGTTGAAATTCAAACACTAATATTGAATAGTTAATTTACAGATATGTTAAATTATTTAATTCAAACTTTATTTTGAACAGGAGACTAAAAACGATTGAAAAAACGACAAAAAGTAAAAGACTACTCACTATAAAACTTGAAATAAGCATTAATTTTCAAAATTTTACACATTTTTAATTACACACTTCAAAGATTAAAGACATAACATTAAAATACCTGGAAATTAAATGATTTTATAAATAGTGCTTAAAATTTAATAATTCAAAATAACAGCTACTTAAAACTGTAAAACTTCACATTTGAACCGTGATTGGAAAAGTTTATGTACTACAACTATGAATAAAAAAACGTTCTATTAGAAAATAAATTAAGATTTTTTCCGGTCTCCAAAATCCTCTGTTTTTCCGGTTTTAAGATTCAGTGTCCGTGCCTACGTGTACCAATATTTAATTACAAATAGCCGGCTTTTTTCGGTACGCGCAGGCACTTTCTTGTTTACAACTTCGAAAATCTAAAAAAATACTTCTCAATAAAAAGACTCTACACTTCTATTATTCGGAGACCTTTTCCTAAAATTATCATCTTTATTTCATTTAATCACCTTCCAATCTTTTTGTAATTGCTAGATTTGCTACCAGGATGATCCTTTTGTTCGAAAATGGACTTAAGATCTTGTTTCTTTTGCTCATCGCTTTGCCTCAGAGTTAAGGTGTGATCCTCTTCATCGTCTAAATGATCCGCGTCATCTGACACATCTTCGGAATCAGCCTGAGCTTGTATAAACGGAAAAGTACTCCCGTTCCCACTTCTACGAATTTGGCCATCTTCGTTGCTATAGTAATCAGTGTACGAAACACTGCCTCGACTCTCTCGATTATCTTGATCGATAGTCACACAAAAATCGTGGAAGTCTAGATCCACACGAGGAGTTGTCGAGAATTTGGAACCTGGGTTTGGGGGCTGAGATCTGCAATTAAATAAGCATTCATATTTTTCACTGTTTCTTATTCCTCAAAATGATCTAAAATTATTCACAATTTAGGAAAAATGACTTTTATGGAATATTTCTTTACTTACCCATCGATACTGATTAAACTTATGGACATGCTGCTTCCTCCTGCTGAGGTTGGCGCTGGAGAAGATGGTTCTGATGATAAGAAGGAGGGTGGTTCGCTACCCCATCCAGCACCTTGTATTCAAAAAAAATTAGTCCAATGTGTAAAAAGTTCGTTCTCAAGTTACAAAAAATATTAATTTTTATAGATGTATTAATCGATGTAGTAATTTAAAGAGATTTGATTTTATGTAAGAGGTTTCATGATTTAAAAACGTGATAATTAATAATTGAAAAATGAAAGGATGGATTTTACGTAATAAATAACACTTACTGTTTGGACTTGTAGGCGAGGTCTGATTTCTGATATCAATCGTGTCGTTATCAGCCCCTGGTTTGTACTGTAGTAGCGTTGGTGTTATATATCTGCCACGTAAATAGATAAAGTCTATAAATGTTCTCTACCAATAAGTAGACTACAAATTAAAAATTACAACATAACTATAAGTCAAGTTAATTTACAGGAAAATTCAGTCTCAACATTATTATTTACAATTAAAAACGACTTTTAAAGATTACCTATTAATATATGCCCTAGATAGAAATCGACTGAAATTAAATCAGAAGAGGCAGATAAATTAATTCAAGATTAAGGTAAAATAAAATAATTGGAGAAAAAATGTACAGGGAGAAATAAAATAAAAAGCGAAATAAAACACTCACAGATCAAGTTTATGAAATTTCTTACGGTACCTGAGCCTGACAGCTTCCAGATCGGAAGAGTGGTACTCGCGATTGATCCCTCCAATGTTGAGATGCGGGACAATTGATCTGTGAATTGAACCACCAGGTGATGGGAATTTTGGTGGCGAAGATGCTGGAGTTCGGAATAAAGGCGCGCTGGTCATCATTTCCAAAAATGCATCCAATTGTCTTAAAGACAACGCGTTGTGTAAAGTTTCCAAGGGTCTGATTGGTGGCACTCCACCGAACCCTTCTATAGCTGGAGATAAAAAATGGTATATTTTTGTGATAAATCACTGAAAAAAAACTCAAACCCTGTCCCTCCTTCTGGAGAAGTAGCCGATTTTGCTTTTTTTTCTCCAATGCCAGGGCTCTGACTCACTACACTCTATAGAGACCAAAAATAGTGTCAACAGTGACATCACTTTTGGAAAATAGTAGCAAAATATTGACATACATTTTTTAAATAATGAACTCATAATATAAACCACGCGACCTCGGATTGGCTAAAATGCTTTTGAAAAAATCAAATAAGTGACATAAGCCACTTTTTTACAAAATCAGACAATCATAAAAATGACCGCCTGAATAGAATTTTTTTCGAATAAAAAATAGTGTTAAATTACTTTGCCAAAAAAAAAAGTTTTATGCGCGGTTTAAGTTCATTTTGATGATTTTTTTAAACGATACTTTTAACACTATTTCTATCTAACATTTAAGGGTTTTTTTACCCTCTAAACATTTTTAATATTTAGATTTTTTTGGTATAATATTTACTTTTACGCCTTCCTGAACTCATTTTGCTCAGCTGATTTCCGAATTTTTTTCCACTTTTTTCATCTCAACTTTCAGACGTTCAGGCACATTAGGAATACAGAGTAAAAATTTCAGATAAAGAACTCCAATGCATTATAATATATATTTTTTTTAACGAGAAAATTAGATCAAATGTTATATGTATAGAAAGATACATAAAATAAAAAACAATATGTAGTACCTTCAATTTTCTTCTTTATAACATAAAATACTATCGATTTGCAAATTATATTCGAATTAAAGAATTAAAAAGAACAAAAATAGTACTGCGAAGAAATTTCATAAAATTATATTGATAATTTTGCATTCTATGCAGGTATTTTGAATATCTAAAATAATGTATTGTGTACATTCTAAGCTTAATTTATAGAAGTGCAATTTTGATATTTTGTCCTCATTTGATGACATTTCTTATAAAAATTCTCCACTCAATTTCTCATGCCAAGGTTGCAACATAATTTCGATTTCCAAATTCCAGGACTGTTCCTATTTTCTTTTCGCAGAAAAAAAAATTCTAAACCTCACGCTGACATTTCCATTTAGAAAAATTATAAACTTTTAGAGGAAGAGAAAAATATCATTAAAGAACAATCACATTAAATGAAACTCATTTTAAACTTATTTATTTCAAAATTGT
Source organism: Acraspis erinacei (assembly GCA_035041075.1). Classification (NCBI taxonomy): domain Eukaryota; kingdom Metazoa; phylum Arthropoda; class Insecta; order Hymenoptera; family Cynipidae; genus Acraspis; species Acraspis erinacei. Next base: position 67,276,522 of record JAWWLR010000158.1, on the reverse strand, counting down.
TCAGGCTTAAGCTTTTTAAATGTGTAACGTTTCCAATTTGAGATTTTATATATTTGAATGTGATTCAACAAAATTGTTAATTTAAAAATAGTACGATTGATGTACGAATTTCTTCACTTTTTATTAACCAATTGTGAATTTTTTCGATTTCGAACATTTTCGATTTTAAAATATGCAACCAATAAATGTTACACATTAAAGTGGTAAAATTTTGAACGATTTTTCTTAAAAAGAGTCGAAAATGTCGCAAAATCTGAAGACAAATTTAACCTACCTCTCATAAAAAGCTTTCAAGCAATGCCTGAGGTACACTATCTTCAGCGCTTTTTTTCAATCTTTAAAGTCTCCTACCGTCTGCGATAGTATCGAATGCTCGCATCCATTCCCGGCATCAAAGTACCCGCTCGACAGTAGCTAAACGCAGTGAAAAATAAGACTAAGGAATGACGAACGGTCGCCCATCCGAGCGCTAACCGTGCAAGAGCGGGCTTACCGTGAAAGATCTCGAAAAATGAAGAATATATTAAAATTAGCCTTTCGGATTATTTTTCGGTATATGCTGTAATGGCAAACATGTTACTTTAACCATTGAGCGAAAAAGAACGAAAATATTTTAAAAGGAAATTGAAGATTAATGGTACTAGCCGCTAGTAGCGTGAGTCCGAGCCTTGCAATAAAAAAAAAATTAAACTTACCAGCAACAGCAGAATCATGAGCAGGAACCATATCTTTGAGATTGGGAGCGCTGGAGGATCCGCTAATAACAGCCGTGCTGAAGAGGCTATTCGCTGACCCGGTAAGTTTCTTGCTAACGTTGTAGCCCAACAGCTTGAAATAACTCATCTGTCCAGAGATACTGTGACGGTGGCGCCTTGCTGTGCAGGTAGGGTCAGGTTGAATGATTGAAGGTCGAGTGTCTGGAGATGAGAAGGACCTCTGTTGTTGGATTTCAGGGATTGGATTCTTAGGGCTTTTGGATTGGTGACATTTTAAGTAGTGACAATTATGATACAAGACTTTGTTATTCTGCGCAGCACAAATGTAATTAGGCTGATAATCTAACTCTAAATCTAATGAGCTATGTGCCTTATGAATAGCGTTGGAGCAGATGAGACACAAAGGATGCAGGGAATCTAATGAGCAGCTGGAGTAAAGGAAACAAGAGGTCAAGGCTGAATGAAACTGAACCCCCACATCCGGACATGACAATGATCTTGGCTTGCAATCTGTCTCTTCGCCCTCAAGTCTCCCTTTGTTAGTCACTTTAACTCTTCTCTTACTCTCAAGATTGTTTGTCCTGAACTGCCTTTGGAAGCGTTTAATGCAGAATGTTGCACACTTACATGGTGGTTCACAAAATGTATGCTGGGAATTGCTCCCAGAAGTTTGTCTCCACCTCCTTTTAGCCTCCCAAAGTTTGGAATCTTCCGGAGATGGAGAGAGGGAACAGCAAACTGGAGATGATGATGACCTGGCTTGTCGAGGAACGTACCAGGATTTGTGCACTTTCTCTGACGAAAGAGAGTAGCAGGAACAGTTGTAGAACTTGTGGGAGAGAGATCGCACAAAGTAGGTGTTGAAGTTGGATCTTTCGGAGGGAGAGAGATCCATACTTTGCTGAATTAGTTTGGAGACGTTGCAGTTATAGCACGAACACTTGGTTTGACAGGGGGAGAGGGAGCGGGATCTTTTGGAAGTTAGAGACTTGGGGAAAGATTCAGATAATTGAGACTCTAGCAGGGAGTTAGGCACTTTCAAGGAAATAGACACTTTGAAGGAATGAGAGTCTTTCAAAGAGCTGTCCTCCATGAAGGGATTATCATTTGTTAATGAATCATCATCTTTCAAAGAGTTATTCTGCTTTAAGTAGTTATCTTCCAACGAGGACTGGGAGTTTATCAAACTTCTCGATTCATTTAACTCACCACGGATCTCTAAATTCGGCAGAATCATCTCAGAATGGGATCGCCCATATTTCTTAGGTAACAGGTACTGTGGTGATATCTCGAAAGTGTCGTTCAAGATAATAGATTCGTAAGTATCGTCTCCTGGGGGTGTGTTGGCAGTGGGTGAAGCTAGTGGAGTGCTATGCAGCGTGATTATGGGACTTGGGATATCAGGAGGCAGCTCTAGTATAGGGATAGGCAACTCTGGAGAGCTGATAGAGTGCGCGAGAGACACGGGCTTTCCGAAATACTTTGGCACATTTAGGCTACATGAAGCTTCAGCTAATGTTGGCGCTGTGACGAGAATGGCCATTTTTACATGTTCAAGGGAGTCCAGCCGGGGTGATAAATGGAGAATGCAACCAAGATAGAAGGAGAAGGAGGAGAAAGAAAAAAGAAAATAGATTACTATTAAAAACCCATCACCAAACATACCAAGTACCTACTCCACCTCTGCTTTTTACTACTCATATACTAATTGCAAATTTAAATATTTTACATAAATTCTGAAAATTTTAAACAACTTTCCAAAAGTATAGATATTTTAATTTAAAAGATAGAGAGCCTGCTCTGAAGGCAAATTGTACAGCAAAAGCAAACTGTACCAGACGAAAATTCACACATAAAATCTGCACCTTTACAAGTTTTTCTTACCTACGAGTAAGTTTCAAAATACAATCAAACTTTAACGAGAAAATCGTAAGTGCATTCGATTAGAGAAATCACTGCACACGATCAGTTATAATAATTTCCGCAGTTTAGAATTTTATATTTACAGTGCCTTGCCATATTATTAGGCCAAAGCTAAAAAATTACAAATTTTACATTATTTTTGTTATTTATTGTAAGTACTTTGAGCGTCCTGATGTTTTTAAACTCCTAGTTCGATAGATTTGCCAGATTCGCCAGACGATTTAGCACGTTTTTACGTCGAAAAAAGTAACCGTTTTCGACTGACAGAGAAAATCTCAAGATATGAATCCCATCTAAAACGTTTGGAACTTCATGAAACAAAAGTCAGTAGGAACGATCCTACGACCAAGTAAGAGCTAATTCGGATACTCAATCACATTTGGGAACATTGCCCAGAGATAAAGATTAAAATTGAAAACTGTATGAACAGTCTGCCTCGGCGTATTGAAGCTTTATTATCTGGTAAAGGTGGGCATACGAAATTATGATTCTATTTAATACTCGTTTTTTATTGTAAAAATGCTTAATTTCAATGTAGATAATTATTGTTTGAATAAAATTGATCATCCATAATATATTTCTCTAAGATTTCACAACAAATGTCTCAATATCAACTCTAGATGAGATTCACATCTTGAGATTTTCCTTGTCATTCGAGAACGGTGACTTTTTTCAACCTAAAAACGTGCTAATTCGTCTGGCGTATTTGGCGAATTAAGCGAACGTACAAAGTAATTACAATAAGTGACAAAAATAATGTAAAAATTGTAATCCTTTAGCCTTGGCCTAATAATATGACAAAGGCACTGTAAAATAGAGGCTAATAAATGCAATTTATTTCTAAAACATACTGCTAGTTTATCAGGTTAGCATTTCGCCTGATGCTGCGATTTAAATTTTGTGCCAGAAAATCTGGCACGAAATATAAATGATAGGAGTTTATTTTGTTCATTTAAAAATTATATTTTTAGTCTCTAATTGAAGCTAAAAGAGGATAGAATGGGTTCCAAAATGTTGGAAATTATTATTAAGTGCATTTCATAAGTTTTAGTGTAAAAAGCTGTGATATTACAACACTGTTAAAGCACGTAAAAAGCATATATAATAAGTGCAGCCATGCAACTGACATTGCTAGAAGTGTTGAGATATTATTTTATCTAATGATGTGTATGGTAATGGGTATAATACGTCATACGTCAAAATAATAATTCGAAATAACACATAAAAATCATGGCGTTGGTAATATTCTGCAAAAATGATCACAAATGGATGGTCCAATTTGAAATTTAGACAAATGTGATAACTCAGGGTGGCCACTCAAGACTCCGACATAAATTCCTGGTCATTTCCCAGTTTTTAGATATTTTACCCGTTTATTTAAATTTTCAAATTCAAAACTAAAGAATTTATAAATATTTATAAACATTTAAAATTGAACATTCCAAACTCACAAGTAAAATATTTTGCAAAATATAAATTCTTAACAATAAACAATCTCCAAACGAAAAACATTTAAAACTGGACAATTTCAAATTAAAAGCCATTACGTATGAGCACTTTTTAGTTTGAGGTGTTCGAATAGAAAAATAATTCAATTTGGATATTTTCAATCCAAATTCAAAACGAGAACATTTTTAATGCTTCAGTTGCAAATTGTGCAACTTGAAACGCTTGTAATTTGAAATGGTCTAATTCTCGATTTGTCACTCTTGGTGTATTTGATTTTGAATGCAGTTAATTTATCATCGTTCAAGTTTCAAAAGGCATTGCTTTTTTTAATTGCACAATTTGAAAATATCTTAATTTAAAACTAAAATATGTTTGATGTTTAAATATTAAATTATTTAGCACTGTCAATTCAAACTTCAAGTACAAAGTTTTTTTCTGGACAACTGTCCAATTTTTGATACCTTCAATTATTTGTTTAATATAGTAGTATAACATTAAGTATGTACAACAAATAAAAAGTGTTGAATTTCAGACAATACATATTTGAAATTATTTCATTTATCAAATTAAAATCTATCATTTCAAATGTGTAACGTTCTGAATTGAATAATTAAATATTTAAACATCCAAAAATTAAAATTTTCGAAGTCAGAACTTCAAAATTGAAAGATTTTATAATTATTAATATTTCATAAAATAATTTACAGTGAGCTTTGAAATTATTGCATAAGTTTTTCTTTTAAAATTATGGATTTAAAAAAAATCCGTTAAGAAAATAAATTCACTGTGACTTTTCGGTTTGCTAACAGTTAAAAAAATTCCCGGTCATTTCCCGGTTTCCAGTTAGAGTAAGTAGCCATACCCTGCAACTTAAGTGACTGTTAAACATACAAAAAATTGTCTTTAATCTGAAAACCTAAAATATACTTTCTTTAATCTAGAAAAATTACTTTAATAACAGAAACAAATTAAGATCTTCCAAGCTGCAACTTGGAAGAGTTGAAAAATTATTATTTATTCGACTTAACTAGTACTCTTTATTGATGAGGTTTTTATTTCAGTCGGAAAAAAACGAAAATCTAAAGCCATAGCTCATTCTGGTTAAATATTTAAGCGGAACCAATGTGCGGTTTTTTTTTTACGAATTTAAAACAAACTAACAAATAATAAGTGTCAAAAGTGCTGAACTATCATAATAATAACAAATACAGGGAACAAAGCTCTATCAATTAAACACTTAAGTCACGATACTGAACATATTCAAGTGGATTTTTAATCCTGTTTTTCCTAAAAATGTAGGAAAAAAATAATATTTGTTTAAATCATGATTTATGAAAGCTAGAAAACGAACTGAAAATATTCAGTACCAGGATACGGGATTTAGGAGGACGGCTGGATGGATCACAATTGATTAATTTGTGGTCCAAACAGTCGTCAGCTGAAATTAGTTGCCTTCCACACGCACAACTATCACAGAACAAATAGTTATTTCAAGTGATCTGCCATTAAAGTTGTTCCTCACTTGATTTTTGGTTGTAGAAAAATAGCAAGCAACACACGGTTAATATAATTACTAAAACTGAAATTATTTTTTTTTTTAAATAAAACACATATTTGCTTTGAAATGTCTCAATCGTCCGTTTAAAATGTCTGAGTGTAGTAACATGTACTGTGAGTATAGCTTTATATCAAATTTTACATCTAACATTGATAATATAGTTTTTGTACTGTAATTTTCTTTCACTCTTTCTTGTAATATTCAACACTCATTTTTTTCAGTCATATCAAAGTGTAGAAAATATATTGATTTCTTGTAAGCAAAATATATAAAAGAGTGTCCATATTTTTATAGAAAGAAAAGATTCCAAAAGCAAGTGTATTAAAAAAATTCATAAAAAGTATGAAGCAAGCTTTCATAGAAAGAAGGAGAAAAACAGACATTTCCAGTTTTGTGAATTCTTCAGAATTTTCATCATTTGAATTAGAGTTTTATCAGAATAAAACATAACCAAATTTGTAATGCCTACGAGAAGTAATAGGTAGGCAGTGCGAAAATCGAAATTGTTGCACTAATCAGAGTTAAAGATATAATCTGCAGTGCAGTAGCATTTCAAGATATTTCTACTTGTCCTACTAAAACGTCTTCTGTCATCATAAAAAAACTTTCCGAGAAAAGTACAAACCTGATAAGGGCCAAGTAATTTTATTTTTATTGTCTAAAATGACAAAGAATAAAAAGTAACTAATATCTGAGTGGAATAAAAATTAAAGCGAATAAATATGCCCTACAATGTATTCTCAATTACTTTCATTTGGCTGAAATTCATTTTCCCGAAAACACATTTCCCATACATTACATTCAATCGAATTTTTCTTTATTCGAATAAAAATGTGTTCGATTTTTTTTTGTACTCTCTCTTTAATCTCATTTAAAATGATTCGAATTTTCATTTTCCATCATTTTTATTCCCCATACCTATACATGTAATATTTCCTATTCGAATAAATATTTACTGAATAAAAAAATGGCAAACGATCAAACTAAGGTAAAAAACTATATGGTAAACTGAACAAATAACTTTAGTAAGGTAAATCCAGAAAAATTAAAATGATGTCCGCCGGTTATTAGAAAACATGAATTTCGGTTGAATGAGAATGTTTTCAAGTAAACTTAGAGACATATCCATGTGCTTCTTAAAAATTGAATGAAATATTCGGTATTTTTCGAATTCGAAAGGTTGGTAGACGACATACCTTCTCTGTTGACCGCGTCCAAGCTCTGATACTGCAGCTTGTCCGCAGCTACAAGAAAAGAGACGAAAACACAAAACATTTTGACATTCTGTTATACGGACAAATTTCCTATATTCATTCAGCATCGACTCTAACATCTCATGGAAAGCACAATTACCCCAGTATATACCTTCGTGCCATGCTTGTTCCATTTTAACAGACGAAAGATATTAAGATTTTTAAATATGTATGAGCAAACTCTTTTAAAACTAAAATGTCTTTAAATGAAAATTAAAAAATTATTTGGATGTCAATAGTAAAAGAGAAATAGTCAATTATAAATTAAAAAATTAAAACTAGCGCTATTCAAGAATCTTCTAACTGTTCTAGTGTAAAGTGTTGTGAAAATAATGTCTTCATTGAAGTTTTTGTCTGAATCAAAAAATGCTGTGATTATTAAATGAAAACCTGTAAAAAACTGAGGAAATACAGATTACAGTTTATTAAAGTCTATAGAACATGCGATTTAAACCCAGAAAAATTGAAAGCTGAAACCCTCGAAAAAATTCCCCATTCACAATCTATGCACATGCTATTATTTTTTCAATGTACAATGCATCGAAGGAAAATTTAAAACATTTCGACTTTTTGGAAAGAATGAAGAAAGACTTTTCTAAGCAATCGTCTATTGTTTGGAAATGTTGAGAAAATATTTACATAGGTAGGATTATTCTGGCTTTTACGGAGTTTCGGTATTTGAATTTTTGAATTATGTATTCTAACTAAAATTATGCGCAGATATACATACTCTTTTCTGGTTTCTCCTGCCTTTGATGATCGTAACTACGCGCTCGAGGTTCACAAATCGCACTAGCTTCTCTTTCCCTTCTTATTCTTTGACTTGCTGCTAATTGACTGCCCAATCGTGCTGCCTCGTGACCTGCCACTGTTCGAGCACTGAAAAAGTCAATTAAAATTGACAATCAAATAACTTAGAAAGTGATTTTAATAATAATTCAAAATTTAAAAACATAACGAGGGTTTAACAACCAATGAATTCAGGTGTTTAGCCGTTTCTCAATTCAATTGGATTCTTTCGAATTCTATTGAATTATTTTGCACGAATTGAATAAATTTAGCTCTATTCGAGCAAATTGTATTTACATTTTTTTTAAATTCAAATTGACCGCAAAATTTACTAACGGTTAACCCTTTTAAATATAATGTGGTAATTAAAAATATATATTTTAAACCTAATTGGAATTGGAGCAGAGCTTTGTAAAAAGCCACTGTCGAATGGTTCATCCATCATATTAGGATCTAAATCCATCATGTCGATATTTCTACTAGTAGTTGGACTATCCAAATTGGAATCAACCGAATCGACTTCCATGAGTGGTGGGGGTTTATTCTGAAAATAATTCTCATTTTTCTATTCGGAGTTGCTTGAATAATACTAAAATAATAGTTCAGTACTGTCAAACTTACAGGTTTGCGCTCAGGATCCTTCTCGTCGTCTTCTAAAACTACTAAATCAGAATCTTCCTCTTCAATTCGAGTACTACATTGCGACGTATTATCTTGATTAGAGCTCGCTTCGCCCTTTAATCAATAAGCGATAGTTTTAGTATTCGGAATAATTTTAAAGATTAATAAAAATTCGATGAAAACATAACTCCTAAAACTAAAAACGAAAAGAAAATAATAAGTACCAATTTCGGTTTTCTTACAAGATTGTGGCTACTTTCATTGCGAGAATGGGGTCTAAATCCAGGTCCTGGTGGCAAGTTTTTTTGCACACAGCAATTCACACCAGGACTAAAATGCAACTCGACATGAAAGCGCTCTTCGCTACTTGGATCTTTTGTTGGGTCCTCATAGAGCATTACAACAATCTGTGACATGTAATTCAATTCGGAAACCATGCTCACATATTCCATAGCTCGTCTCCATTGTTCGTCTTTTACCACCTTAAGTTCGTAAATAATAAAAACTTGTGTATTTAAGAATGTTCAGCTTCCTAATTATACAATATTTAAATTTTTATTTTAACTTACATCAAGTAAACCTCCATACCGCAAGACTGTAAGTAAAGAATGTACATGACTTTCACTTGTAAAATAGAGTCTTGTCCTCACGTGACGCCCTGGACTTGAAACTCCATGCGAATATCTGAAGAAGAAAAAAATCGAATAATATATGGTAATATAATATATGAGTATTTAGGCATATAAATTACTTTACTACACTAGTGGAAAAAATTAAAGGATCAAAAAAGAATTCTGAATTTTTCGACGTTTTTCAAGTGGCTGTATTTCTTTTAAAAATGGTCGTACTGGAGTTTTAAAAAAAGCATTTTGAAGCTTGAAATTTCTATTTTTGAGATCTTATGATGAAAAAATTTTTCAAGCAACGTGTACCGCGCAATCCTAATGAATACGGAAAGAAATTTTT
>JAWWLR010000158.1:67246119-67266183 GCA_035041075.1 Acraspis erinacei | reverse complement strand
ATGACTGAACATGCTGACAACACTTAACTGGATTTTTAACAAATTCTAAGGCAGCGTTAATACTTAAGACATTTCCAGGATTTATTTCATCTCGATCTTCACGAGTGAATTCTCGATCTTGCTGCAATAACTCGTGTAAACGAGTTTTCACCCTAAAATCATTTTATTAATTATATTTCTTAGTTCCTTAAGGAAGTACTAAAGTTATCTCAAGTTCAAAACTGGCCCTAATTAAAAATGATTGATAAAATCGAAGACAATATTGTGAATGTTTAATGTAACTAATTTTGGAACAGAACTAAGGGCGAACTTTAAAAAAATTAGCCTTTTAGTTTTATGTTTTCCTTTCGCTTTAGGTAAAAGTTTCAATTCTTATTTAATCTTAAAGTCGTAGAACTCATTTTATTCTTGAAAGATACTGTACAGATCCCTTTGGCACGTTTTTATTTGAAAAATCTTATTTAATAATTATAAAATCGTTAATTTTATAAATAATTTTTTTCTTAAATACATTATATTAAATTAAAAATTAACTTTCAAGGAATAAAATGATCCGTACAACATTAGGACTAAATAAGAACAGAAACTTTTAACGAAAGAGAGAACAAAAATGTAAAAGCCTAAATAATTATGGTTAAATAAACAATTCAAACCTGAAATATTTTTATAAGTTCTCCTTTAGCTCTGTTTTAAAATTAGTTACAATTAGCAACGGGATTATTTTCCTCGATTTTATAAATCATTTTTAACAATGCTAATTTTTGAACTTGAGATTACTTTACTTTTGTATATCCTTAAAATCATCAGATTATTTTTAATTTATCGTAAAGTATTTCTATATAAAATTTTTCCTCTAAAATTATTATTTTCCAAAATTCAAAAATCTGATGATTTCGAGAGGTTGATCACTCTTGAAATCTGGTATACAAGCCTTCTTAAAAGCTTTGTAAAATCTTCTGAAATATTTTCATATTTTTCAAACGTTTGTGAAATCTTTGAAAACTTTGTGAAATTACTGAAATCTTTGAAATTTTTGTGAAATCATTGGAATCTTTGTGAAATTTTATAACATTTAAAAATTCCTTGAAGCATTTGTGAATTTCTTTAAAACATTGTAAAATCTTTGAAAACTTTGTGAAGTTATTGAAATCTTTGCGAAATATTGAAATATTTTGCAATCTTTGTCAAATAATTTAAGTGTTTATGAAATTTGTTGAAATCCTTGAAATCCTTATGAAATATTATGCAATGTTTCGAAATGTTTATGAAATCATTAAAATCTTTTCTAATTTTTGTAAAATTATTTAAATCTTTATGAGATCTTTTGAAATCTTTGAAAAACTTATGATAAAATCTTTGTGAAATATGTTAAAATCTTTTAAGCCCTTATGAAATATTTTTGAATCTTAGAAATCCTAATAAAATCTTTGTAAAATGTTTTTAAATATGTAAAATGTAAATCATTTAAATATTTGTAAAATCATTGAAATATTTGTGAAATCTTCGTAAAATCTTCAAAAATATTTTAAGATTTTGTGAAATTATTGAAATCTTTGAAACTTTTGCCAGATGTTTGTGAAATCTTTCGAAATTTGTATGACAACATTGAAATCTTTTTTATCATTGTAAAATCATTTAAATCTTTGTGAAATCTTTGAGATCCTTGTGAAATATTTTGCAATCTTTAAAATATTTGAGAAATCTTTTCGAAATCTTAATAAATATTTTTAAAAATTCGAAACATTTGTGAAATTCTTTAAAATCGTTGTGAACTTAAATAAATCTTTTCATATATTTGAAATCCTTGTGAAATATTTTGCAGACTTTGAAAAAATTGCGACATCTTGGTAAAATGATTGAAGTTTTTGTCAAATATTTGTAAATTAATTTGAAATCTTTGAAATCTTTAAAATATTTCGGAAATTTTGAAACCTCTTGAACTCTTTGAAATGTGGCGTACACTTGAAAGTCAACGAGTCAACCCCTCGAATAACTTACATATTCTGGTACTTGCTACTATCGCAATCATTATCCAGTAAACCATTGGTGTTTGCACTTTTGACCATTTGAACCAAAATAGGAGTAAGTTCGCCCTCCAAAGCCAATAATCCTTTTGCAAAAGCAGCAGCTGTCATTTGCACTCTTCCCTCATCACTTGCGTAAATTTTGAGATCGTGTCGGAATGTTGAATGCAATCTAAGAAGGCCTAAGCCTTGTGCCCCAGCATATTCACCTGAATACAATTATTCCGTATTAATAAAAATCTTTAACGACAGCGAGAAAAATAGTGTTTACTGCAGTTTTTATTGTGAAGCCACAACGCTATTGGCTGTATTTCGNNNNATTTGATTTAAAATTATATACACTGATTGTGTTTTGACAACATTCCTATATGAACGAAATATGTCAAATATGAAAATGCAGGTGATCTCATTCAATAATAAATACTGATTATAAATAAATAGTTACGAAAAAGGCACTTTAAAATGAATGGACGAATTATGAATTATGACTTATCTATTGTAGTTTCTTTCATATTTCTAAAAATAAAATTCCTAAATTTGCGGGAGAATTTGATTTAAATGCTTCTTCGTGAGTGTGATTTTTTCTGAAAGAAAGATGACATGAGATTATTCCCTTGAAGGATTTGATAATTATTTATTATATTATGTGAAAATTGATTGAATACTAATCACACTTAGAAAACATGTATGACAAGCAAACTGATTAAAAACAACGTAAGCGCCATCAGATAGGAAGGTTGTATTTTTGTACGTTATAAAAGTGATTTTAATATTAGTAAAAATCGTCCTGCTTCTGACTTTGCTGATTTTTAATTTTTAAAAATATTCTAGAATCTCGTCACACCCAATGCTCGAGCAGTTTGCATTTTTGAAGGAAGTTTTTTTTAACTATTCAAGCTTCATTTACAGACAAAGAGAAGAACATTCGGGACTTAGAGAAACTAGAAATTATCAAACATTTATCTACAACAACTACTAAAAAGCGTCCATTCAAAATAAAAGTTACCGTAATTTGGTAACATCTCTGAGTCATCCTCTGAAATAATATTCAAAATTATCTGTAAATCATAGGTATTCAAGTGGGTCAATATTTTTTTCTATAAAAAACACTACATAAGAAAATTTGCAGAAATCATAAATAAGTAAATTAAAAGGACCGACAAATTGCCAATAATTTTAAACATTAAAAAGAATACAAACAGTTGTTAAACATGTTGAAACTTTGTAAATAACGAGTAAGATAAATACACTAGATTTTTGGATAACTTCAGTTCTTCAGAGTAAAAAGGGGTGTAAATGTTGGTGTAAGTTTAAAAAGGATTATTTACACTTTCAAGGCAATGCAATTAGAAAAGATAAAATGAATCGATGAGAGGAATATTAAGTAATTTTCTAATGAGTAGGGAGGTCGCTTTAAAAAGTTGAGTAATTTCTTTTACTTTAAGAAAATGTTTGCATTCACTTGGTACAGAAATAACTGAAATTGAAATTTAATCTTTTCCTCCATGGAAAGATTTTAAATTCCTAAAGTATTCCGGAAATTAGAATTTCCTTTCATCCAGTTTTTGAAGTTCATTTGAAAAAAGACAAAAACTGTTTTCCTCTCATCGACTCATGGAAAACACAGATTATTATATACCAATAATACTGTTTAGAGAGTACACAAACTCCCCAAACTTAGTTTCTGGGTCCATAGTCGGCGAGCCAAATGCGTTGAAATCAGAATTTATAAATTTTGTAAAATCAACTTTCACTTTTTAAAATTATATTAATTAGATACAGCTGTCAGCAAAACAAGCAAAAGAGCATAAGATACGAACCACTAAGGTGTCTACCTTGACCACCAGGATACATGCAGCGAAAAATTCGCCCCAGTTCCTCAGCCTGGATTCTTCCAGCAGGGGTTAATTCTCCGCCCCACTTTAAAATCAAAACCAAGGAAGGCTCTCCAAGACGATCTAAAACAAAGACAGTTCTAAAAATTGCCCTAAAAAATTCTTCGTCAACATTAGGGGTCGTACTTAAATTACGTAACGGATTGTAGGCCCTCTCTAAGACCCACCACCCCCTGGTAAAAAAACCATAACAAAATATTTCTACCCCCCCTCCCCCTTTACTGTACTAGTTACTAGTTATTTACTGTACTAGTTACTAGTTACTGTACTAGTTACTGCTAGTAGAATTAGGCAGGGTGCCCGAGAACTTAATTTTCAAAGTTTCCTGATTTTTTCTTGGGTAATGTTTCTTTTTCATTTTCCTTGATCATTAATATTCAAACAGCAGCATTTTAATCCTGTAATACTTTTAACATATAATGCTTTATAAACGGAATAAAACACTATTTCAGATACAAATTTAGAAAGTTCAAATTTATTAATTTTCAACCTAAGAAGATAAATTCCCAACAAAAAAGTGGCATCGTTTATATTTCAATAAAAAAGATGAAATTTATACAAAAAAAAAAGGAATTTTAATACCAAAAGGACGAATTTTCAACAAATAAAGATTTTTCACTCAAGAAATAAATAGAAGTCTATCTAAATGGTTGAACTTTCAAGCTAAGACCAATTCTAAGAAAATGATCATTTTTACCCCACAAAAATGAAATTTCAAACCAAGAAAATCATTTAATTTACCAAAAAAGAAGAATTTCAAAGTAAAAAAGAATTCCCAACAAAAAACATAAACCGCCAATAAAAAAACCTAACTTTTACGCGAATAGTTGAATTTCCAATTAAAAAATATTATTTTCTAACCAAATAGTTAAAATTACAACCAAAGAGATTAATATTAAACTAAAGCTATAAATCTACAACAGAAAAATGAATTTTTAGCAAAGTGATTCAACCAAATTTTTCAAAGAAAATAGTTGAATACTCAAGCAAAGAAGAATTATTTTTTAATCCAAAAGTTTCATTTTAATTTAAAAAAAAAACGAAATTTTCTGTTAAAAAAGATTCCAATTGACTTTTCAAGATAAAAACATGAATTTTTAAACAAGAACTAAATTTCTACAAAATAAATGAAATTTTAATCCAAAAAGAAGATTCTTTTTTAACCAAAAAGAATTACTTTTTAACTAAATAGTTGAATTCTCTACCAAATAGTTGCATTTATACCCAAGGAAGGTGAAATTTGCACTAAAACAGATGAATTTTTAATAAAAAATTACAACTTGCTTTTAAGTTGAACTTTCTTCCAAAAAGTATGACTTTTTAACCAAATAGTTTAACTTTCAACCAAAAAATGCATTTTTCTCCAAGAAAGATGAAATTTCTCTTAAAAGAGATGTATTTTTATTTAAAAAAATGTAAATAGTTGAATTTTCATCCAGAAAAGATTCCAGTTCTCTTTTCAAAACTAAAATATTAAATTTAAACGAAAAGTAAATTTTCTACAAAATAGTTCAATTTTAAACAAAATAGCAGCATTTTCAAACAAAAGTATGACTTTTCATAAAATTTGTTGAATTTTCAACCATAAAGTTGCATTTTTATCCGAGAAAGATGTAATTTCTGCTAAAGCAGGTAAATTTTAAAATCAAAAAGAAAAACTTAAAAAAAAGAGTTGAATTTTCAACCGGACAGTTGTATTGTAATTCACGAAAAATGAAGGTTCTTTTAAAACAGATGGATTAAAAAAAACTGTTAAAATAGTTAAATTTTCATAAAAAGAATATTCTAGTTAACTTTCCAACACCAAAATAAGAATTGTAAGCAATAAGTTAATTTTCTGCCAATTAGTCGAATTTTTAACCAAAAGTATGACTTTTTAACAAGATTTTAACCTTTTCAACCATACAGAAACCATCCTATAAAAATGTAAATTCTACTAAAACCGGTGAGTTTCAAAATAAAATAAAAAATTTCAAAAAGATTTAAATTTTCATCTAAAAATATTTCAATTGATCTTTCAATACAAATAAAACACAATGAAAAAAAACAAATAATTTTCATCCAAAAAATATTTTTGTGGATTTATCAGCAACAAAACATAAAATTTAAAAACAATGTTAATGTTCTACAAAAAAAGTTGAATTTGTAACCAGAAAGTATGTCTTTTTAAGAAAATTGTTAAATTTTCAGTAAAAAATTATACAATGTATAACTACAAAAATAATATTCAGGGGAACATTTTTGGCCAATTTACAAAAATTACATACATAAGGGAAGAACCCCTTCCTCCATACCGTAAGAAATCGTAACAAAATGTCTCGACCCCCTCCCTCTTGAGCTGTTACGTAATTTAAGTACGGTCCCTTACTTTAAAATATATTTTTCTTTTAATTAATAAAAACTGCATTTAATAACAATGAAGAAAATAATATATATTTAAAAAAAGGATCAAGCGTCTATTTCTCAATCATAAGGGCTTGTTAAAAATGATGTTTGTGTCTTTTTTTTATAAAAGAGAATTCTTTTATTATTTATGAAAATTAGGACTAAATTTATTTTAAACATTTAAACCTTAAAAAATGATGAATTTTAATAAATTGAGCCGAAGAGTTAACCACTACCGAATTCAGCTGGACACCTGTTTCTGAGTTCTCTTAAGTTAGAACTCAGTTAAATTCACTCAAATATATAAAAATATAATAAAATATATTCAAATATATATATATATATATATATATTTAAAGATAAAATAAAAGTCCACTTCCAAGCTGGAGTGTTGCTGAATCGAGGCCAAAAATGTTTGAATAAAAAAATTATATCATATCCAGGTTCAAAAAAATGGATGTGAAAGCTGATCATTTCAAAGTCGCATTAACCTAAAATCAGAGTACGCGTTGTTGCGGATTGCGATAAAAATCCAATTTACAGTTAAAATGAAACATAAAGACATTCTCCCGAGATATTAAGTATCTGAATACTAGACAATAAACTTTGATATAAATAAGGCAGATAATTCGGAGAAACTCAAAAGAGAATTTTGAGATTTAAATTTCATGGGTTTTCAAAATCGAGTTTGGATAGCGATTAAACGAAATTTTCAATTCATTTTTTTTAAATTGATCTTAACAAATTATTCTGTTCCGCAAAAATCAAAATTAAAGATCGCGATATCACATTACGACAGACATTTTTTGTTAAAAATCCGAAAAATAAGCAGTTTTTTATTAAATGATAATTTTGATAAATATCATTGCTAAAATGTTCAAAAAATGATTAGTACGTCAAAATTAAAACAAAAAATGTATTATCAATTTTAAAAAAATAGGGTATCAAAAAAGAGATTTCGAAATTAATTCTTTTACCACAATGAACCCATTTTCGATCGAAATTTTGTTATATAGTTCAGTTTATTTTCTTCGAAATCTTCTGAATTTGCTTCAATTTCATTTAAATTGTTTTGAATGGATTTTATTCTTTTGCAATCACCCCAGTTCCACTTGAATTAAATATTTTTTTAAATTTGAATTCAATTGAATTCATTTCGAACTACCTCGACTTCACCCAAATTAATTTCAATTTTATTGAATTTCTTTGAATTGTTCGGAATTCACTCGTGTATTTTGCGAATTATTTTAATTCTTCTATAAACTCCATTAAATTAATTTCGTTTACAATATTTTTATGCACCTAGAATTCTACTAAATTTGCTCAAATTTTACTCAAAATCAATTAATTTTGCTTGTATTCTTTGGATTCTTATGAGTGTGTCTCAATTCCAGTTGAATTTCATCGATTTATTTTTAATTCTTTGGATTCTTTTGAATTCTTGAATTCAGGTGTACGTCAAAATTGCTAGTGATTAAACCTTGGAATTTAGAGTTTGATAATGAAGTATTTAACTTGCTATATAATAAAAAATAGCTGAGATCATAACTGTTTTTTTATACTTAGTTACTTGCACGTTTGGATTTTTCTTCCGCTTTAAACAAAAGTCGTAATTTCCTTTCAATTTTAATTTACAGCAGTTCATTTTATTCCTTGAAAGGTTCTTCGCAATTATATTCAACACATAATAATCAATGGGCCTTTTTTGTCCGTTTTTTAAATCAAGTTAAAGATGACCTAATTTTTAACATAAAGGTACACTTAGAACATCCTTAAAACCTATCAAATTTGAAGGACATTTTTTAATAAAAATTTATAAAAAAAGACACGGCCCTGGAATCGCTTGATCCTTCTTAAATCCTAGTGACAAGTGACAAGTTTTAAATTTTGACTTCAGAATATCTAGTTCTGAGTAAACTTCGAATTATACCACTACCATCATCCGAGGAACTACCCCTGGGTCTTCCTCTCGGTTGGTACTTCATTTGTACTTTTCGATTTATTCCTGAGAAATGACCGTACCTAGAGCAAAAGACAAAAATTTACCAGATTGGTACTTGCTATTCTAAACCCAAATTAGTAGAAATAAACATTGATAGGATACTTTTGTATGCTGAAAAATAAAAAATATGTTACTTAATATTTATTTTCTGCTACCATTCAATATTTTATACTACGCACATTTCCAAAACGCTCTTCAGCTGCTCAAGCTTTCCTTGCTTTTCCTCTAATTCAGGACCAGCTGCTCGGTGTTGTATTTCCGCCAGTAAACTACGAGCAGTATCTAAAATTTCTTGAAGTTGTTTCGGCCGTTTAAGCTTTACGTGTCCGTGTTTGTAGCCATCGTACTTTGCAAATATTTCAAAAAACCTATTGGCAGAAATAAGAATCATAAAAATGAAAAAAAGGTTTATTTTTTTTTAGTCTGAGGATTTTTGGTTTACTCACTTTGGGTGGCGCACTTCTACTTTCATTTTCTGCTTCGGAGTTCTGTCTCCGTGTCTGATTACTGCTACCACACACCGCAATTCCATCCTTTAAACAAAGCGAGAGAAGTTAGGTCATTTGCATTTTTATGGTATTTTAGGTTTTCATTTTGTAGGTTAATTTTTAATTACATTTTTCCAAAAGTAGTAGGCACTATGGGCGGATCGTCCAATTGAAATGGAACACTCCATGGAATGTGCAAAGTCGGTGCAAGTTCTCGGAGAATCATATTCCCTAAGATTTTTGCACAATCGTCGTAGTATTTGTTGGAATTTTTCACAAAACTGAATCCATTTACATCACATACAAACGACTGACCATTAGCCCTGAAAATGATACAACAATTTATTAAATTATATCTTGTAATAACAACTTTGTAAATTATACAAGAGTAGGAAAATTAAACGAGACAATAATATAATATTGGAGACGTTCTTGATCATTGCAGACCTCGGATTCATTCGAGAAATTGAAAAGTTACACATTTTTGAAATCTGGAACAAAATACACATCCCCGTGAAGTCGCATGAAATGTTCTCCAATACCCAAGAAGCTTTGAAATCCGTTTATATCTTTTTAGAACCCCTGAAGTCTGTTGAGACCGTCTCAAAATTCCTGAAAAATTCGTCAATATTTTTAAATCCCCTTAAATATACTGTATTCTCTTGAAACTCTGAAATCCGTCAAATCTGTAGAAGTCCTCTGATATTTGATTTCATTTTTTCTCTAAAATTCTATATAAATTTAATAGAATCCCTTGATATCTTTGATATGTTGTTGAAATCCCTTGAAATGTATAAAACCTCTTAAATCTTGTAAAATTTCTAATAATTCCACAAAAGTCGAGAAAAACCCCGCAAAATGTTTTAAAATATCCTAAAAAATGTTAAAATCCTTGAAATCCGTTGTGAAATCCGCTGAAATCTATAAAAACCCCTTAAATTCTATTAAACCCGTCTGAAATTTCTAGAGATCTATAATTTTTAACCTTGAAATCTCTTTAAATTGCGTAAATAATGTTAAAATTCCTTGAAATATTTAATCCGATATTTTCAGAATCTTTTAAAATGCACCATATTCCTTAAAATACTTTCTACTAATAAAAATGACTTAACCTTGTGAAATTTGTAGATAACTTTTGATTGAAACCACGTACAACACCTTGAAAGCTTTAATATCTCTCAACGTTTCTTTAAACATTTATAAATCTTTGGAAGCCTCTGAGACCCCACAGAATCCCTTGAAATCACTAGGAGTCTCATAAAATGTAATTCAATTTCATTTACTCCCTGAAGTTTCGTAGAAATTCTTTGAATTTCCATAAAATCCATTGAAATTTCGAAATGCTTTGATGCAGTACCTTCCAAGAGGATTAGGGTGGTCCAAAAATTCAATTTCCAAATTTATAGGGCATAAATTGACTACGTTATTAATCCCAGTAAGTAGTAACTTTTCAAGATTTTCAGAGGGAAAAAATTATTTAAACAAATTAAAGTTGTTTAAATAATGAGCAAATATGTTATAAAAGAAATATTACTCTTCACATTCATTAACTGTATAATTTATGCCACCCTAATGACCATCCTAACCACCCTAATGAGGACATTTAAAAAATTAGGGATTAAAACATGCACCCAATCCATCAAACGAGCCCTACTTGAGTATTTTTTAATAAATAGAGACTGAATTGGTCTGGTGCACCTTTCTACATTTTGTTAATATAATTCGAGAAACAGTGAACATTTTTATTGTTTCTTGGGCTCAATTTGAAAAAGATATTTCAAAGTTCATTTTTAGAGATTTTACCATTTTTACTATTATTTTTCTGCATTTTTCCAGGAGTTGAAGTTAAATTTTGGACATTGGAAAAAATCAGAAATAACCTTTTCAACGCTATTTGGAAATTATTCGATCTCATTCTTTTCCGGAGATGTTCTGCACGAAGTGAGTGTACATGTTTTAAACACTAGTTTATTAGGTGTCCTTATATTCCTGCATCGTACTGTATCTTTAGTATCCCTTTAAAATCCCTTGATTTTTTTAATCTCTTGAAGTTTTCCTGAATCTTGTAAAATACCTTAAAATCAGGTGACATTTCTTGTATTTCTGAAATTTTCTGAAATCCTTTATCCCTAATATGATGGACAGTAGGAAGTATTCTTCCCACCTTTTTGTTCGTAGTTTTTTATGGATTTCTAGTAAATTATTAATAATTAGTTATAAACCATTAAAATTAAAAACTCGTTTTTTAAAATAAAATCGGCCATTCTTTACCAACAAGTCCAATAGCTTTTACAAATGTATAACATTTATTTTTCACGTGGCCCCACAACATACATTTTTTTCAGAATTTTCCGCAGGCCAGTTTTTTATAACTTTTTTTTAAATGCATAACAAATTGCGACTGTTCTACATGAGTGTATTTATTGTATCGCATTCATAATTAATTATGAAATGTAATGCAATAGAATTTTTTGGTTCGTTGATCACGATTCTGATGCCAAAATTGCAAAATTAAAGATGGTGTGTCCAAAATGGCGAATCTAAAATGGTGAATATTCGAGACCAAATGTGCGTATTTTTTCAATCGACACGTAACTTACTGTACGGAAGTTTTTATGGTCGCTGATTACTATTCTGATGCGACAACAAGTGAACCTCGTACATCTGGTTTCTTGTATAAGAAAGAAAACCAGACATCTAGCTCAAAATAGATGCCCGCGATTTCAAATTTTGCAATATCGATGCCAGAATCGCAATTAGCGACTCCACAACCCCCCATGGTAAAATGAACGTGTCAATTGAAAAAAAAAATTTATTCCGATTAGTCGCCATATTGAATCTGTCAAATAAAATTTTTGAAATCTATCATCGAAATCGCAATCAGCGACCCCGAAAACCTATAAGTAACCATTGATGGCGGAAATTCGTCAAAGAGAAAGATGTGCCCCTCAAAGAGTTAAAATCCTGAAATTAGACGAAATTCTTTAAACCCCCTTGAAATGTTTTGAAATTTCGTGATATTTTAGGAAATCTTTAAAAAAAAATGGGATTTTTGAGATGGCAGATGTGTTACTTTAGCCCATCTAGCGAAGATGTTTGAAAATATGTTTAAACGCAAAGTGGAAAAATAGTTGCATTAGTCAGAAATTTGAGTAAGTATTAGTATTAGCAAAATAGTTTCATCTTGTGAAAGATTTAAAAAATGTACCTGAGCAGGTCAAATCCACAAACAGTTTGTTTGAAAGCCAAGCAGACCTTTCTGCTGATAAGCTTTTCTGCATTGCTCAGAATAACTGGATATCGAATTTCTTTTCCCTCCGAGTCCCTCTCAACTTTACCATCGAGAGCCGGACTTTTTCTAGCTTCTGCATGTGCATAGTCGGGACCAACGGTATAAACTTTGACGTCGGTGCCATCGGTGGGCATAAAATCTTCGTAAATGTAAGACCCAGTTTTACGAACTCGTGATTCTGGCGAGTATACGCTACTACGACTACCTATCTGTAATTATTTAATTGATTATAAAAACTAAATTTCTGCTTCATTAAATGAATTTTAGTAAGTGATAGAATATTTATTTTGAACCAATATGATATCTCATTACTTATCTTCGGTCTCTGTAAGAATGGATAGTGTTTTGCCTACAAATATTTAAGTAACATAAATAAAAAGTGTCTACAGAAAAATTATGAGGTGTAAGGAAAGAAAAGAGACGAGTGATGTCATGTGAAAATGAAGAAAGGAAAAAAATAATGTAGAATCCTATTAAGAAAAAAAATATTTTTGGAAGATTTTGTAAATCATAAAGTGATACATATACATAAAATTAATATTAGAATCGTAATTTTCAATGTGTGATTAAATGCGATAACGATTTCACAATCGATTCTATTATATATTGATATAAAATCGTGGTCGAAATCGTTTGTGAAAAGAGTTCAAGTCTTCAGATTCGTAGATAAAATAAGAAGAAAGCTCACTTCACCCTTATTTTGTTGTTAAAAGTGAGCTAGAAATTAAAAAACACTCAAAGTTGATAACAGTTTTAGTACCTTTCTAAATAATCTTTGACTGCCTCCACCTGCGGAAGTAGGATAATAAATATATATGTTGTGATCTTCAGCAGATACGGGTTTTTCCACAAACGGTTTGTTAAACGTCACTCCATTAACTTCCACGTGATCCTCCGACTCAACCAGCTCGTGATCTAAAATAAGACCTTTTTTCTTCCAATGTCAAAATATGAACAACCAACACAACAAAATGATTCCACTTAAACCAAAATTATTCAAAATAAAAACCATCTATCTAAATTTAAAGCATTTCTACTAAAAATAAGAGAAGTTCAATCGAGTTTAGCTACAAGTAAAATTTCATGCATCAGATTTTGGCAATACAAAAAGAATTTTTTTTTAATGGTGTAATAAATTTAAGCAAGAATTATTGTGGTTTTTGCATTTTTAAATACACCTTTAGTAAACAGTGGAAAAATCAATTTTCCAATAATCAAAACTTACGTTTCGGATCTGGGGAATCTCTGTCGAGAACTGCATATCGAGGAATTTCGATGCCTTCGCTTTCCAAAATCGCATAAACTCTTCTTCGATCCTGAAAAGCCTATTTAATTAGTCTTCCAGGTAATTAGGAAGAACAAGGGATAAAAAATAAATGAATAAAATACAAATAAATAAAAATAAATAAATAAAAGAAATTCCATTAAAAAAAGAGATAATAAAAATTAAACTCTTTTCAATTTATTATTTTTAAAGATGTATTTTTACCTGAATATCATACTGCATGGGAAGATTGTTGATAATGAAGGGATTTCTTAGATTAGCATAACTAATGGCTTTCTCAAGGGGAAAACCCTTACTATGGAAGCTTATTAAACAGTCTACTATAGGCCAATCTTCCACTGGTTCCTGAAAATTTATTTGAATACAATTATTTAGATTTGGATGCTAAAATTCGTTTTGTTTTTGGTTAAATTCCTTATGTCTCATTCTACGGATTTTTTAATTTACATACGCCAAACTATTAGTGATTCGAGCTTTAGAATATTTTAAAAACTTGCATTACCAAGGAGATTTCTTTGAATATAAAAAAAATATATGTTCGATTAAATATCAAATAAAAAAAATGTTATCCGAATTTTCTTATTAAAAAATCCTAATACATTGATTTTTAGGTTATTGAACATCTACTATAAAATTTTAGCTGAAATAGGAAGAAAATTGTCAGAATGTTCTATTTATTATCAAAGTAATGGACAGAAAATTAAACAGGAAATTGTATATACCTTTAAAATTACTTCTTCTGCGAAAACGATGATTTTGATGTACTCAAATTCTTCTAACCGGGTCAAAATTTCTTTCATCGGTTTACTCTGAGATTTTTTGGCCATAGCACACACTCCCACCAAAACCTGCTTACCCTCCCCCTCCAAATCGCCCTCCAGGCACCCATCTTCACTAACACACCCGTCCGACAGCTCGCTCTGGAAATAAGAATACCATTTTTCTTAAATCGTCGTTAAATGCATTACATTTTTTTAATAACTTCAATACAGCTAAAAAGAGTAAATATTATAATAATAAACACGAAGATATAATTAAGATATCAGAATTTCAACTTTCATATCATTAATAGGGATTAGTTACACCTTGTAATATTAGAACAGTTTGTTTATAGACAAAAGAAATTTATTGCATTTCCATTTTCACCCAAATGTTGCTTAATAATCCACTGGAAAGTTCTAACATTTTCGACTACTAAAAATAGAAAAAAATATAATTATAGATAATAGAATTGAGAAAAAAAAGTTGTCTAATTCTGTGATCATTAAATTTTGCATCAACTGTAAATCCATTCTACTACAAAAAATAATTGAAATCACTTGTCATTTTAAATAATAAGCTCGAAAACCAATTATTATTTTAGGCACTACGAAGTTCGAAGTTGATACATTTTAAGTTTAGACCTGAAAACCTGTAAAATTTCAAATAAAAATGTCAGTATCCGAATGAATTCAAATTCAAAGCTCTTAGATGATTGATGGATGAGGCAATTTCGTGTATAATTTATTTAAATATATACAAATGTTAATAATTATTCAATTTATAAGTTTTTAGACGATTTATAAATTGTTCAATTTTGAAAGTTAAAATCTATCATTAAAAGTTATTTACTAGTTCAATTATTGCTGTTGCATTTTGAACTTTTATAATTTTAAATCTGAAACAAATAGAATCAGAGTTATTTAATATAAAATTATTCATTTTTGAACGGACTAAATTAAAAAAAAATAATTCAAGATTGCTCAAATTAAAGTTATTCAGTTTGGAACCATTTAAATTTAGAATTTCTCCATTATTAAAACACGCAATTTGAAATTTTCCAGCTTACTGTTGAATGGTACAATATTGATAAATTGAATTTGAATTTATTTTATTATGATATTTATTAATTTAAAATTGTACAAAAAACAATTACGGCCCAAACATAAATTTAGGGTCATTTCCAAATTTTGTTGTCAGAAAAAATTTCCAATCCAGTGTGGCCAACCGATTTCGAAATCAAAGTTTATTTTTTTCAAGTTTATTTTTTCTTACATCGGAATCCTAAATTCCAAAATTTCCAGAAAGTAATGCGTTATTTTCAGCATCATTTATAGGCAGATGGAAAAGCAATCAATTTCTTTACGAGTAACATTGAAGAATGAAGGTCAAATGTAACACATAAGGAAAATACGAATAAGTGGTATAATTGGCAGACTGGTGCAAGTGACTAATTAAGTTCTATTAACCAGTACTTCTAAGGAAGTGCAAAGAATAGCATCTTTGCAGAATTCTTCAATCAAATAGCTTCCTTGAAAAATTAGCACGAAGTGATAAAAATCAAAAGCAACATATTCAAAAGTTAGAATCAAAATGAGAAGTTTAAACCTAGTATTCCGTAAAACCGGAGAAAAAATGGTTTCGTAAAATGTTTTTATTATGCATTGAAAATAAATATTAAACTTGAAAACGAAAACTTTCTCAAACATGTAAAGTTTAAAACAGTATGATTATTCATGAATCGATTATTAAAGCAACCTTAGGCGAAACAAGTGATGCAATCCACAGAATATTATGGTTAGCGAACAGTAACTTGAGTGTAGAAGTTAGTAAACTCGTCGCTTAATTCTGAAATATGGTCAGTTATTCTTTTCAATTAAATCACATTATTCTCTAAAAGTGCACACCATTTAAAATTTAAATTTTCTTCTGAGACTTCAATTCCATATCTAGGTTATAAAATATAAATTTTAAGAAAACATATTCAAGGTGATATAAATCTTATGACTTACAAAAAATTACGTAAGACCTGTCAAAGTAGAATTCACAAAAGTTGAAACAAAATGACTACTACAGAAATACGAAAGACACTCAGAACTACACAATTCTCTGGAAATTAATTTCTATTATTTACTTCAAATTACTACTGTTAATACATAAACAGTTGAATCTAAGCATTCCTTTAGAGAAAATACGTCATCAGGCTGTTCATAGACAGAGCCTAAAATTACAAAAGCAGGGGTAAATTAAACAAGAGTTAATTCTACTTTTCGAAATGCAAATTTTACTTATGAGGAAGAAGTATTGGTAAGTATAGGATCGTGTACTTTTTTCGCAAAAAAGTATTTGAATTCCAAAACTTATTCGCGAAAAAAGTATTAGCTCCAATACTTACCAATGCTTCTTTTTCATAAGGGTTTGACGTAGTGGTTTGAAATATATTTCAAACATCAAATGTAAAACTACAATTGGCAGGTCACATACCAGCATTTGAGAAACTGGCCGCAACAAAGAGACTCAGTAAATGTCATTACAAAAATATACCTCAAACCTCTCTAAATTTAGAGTCGCACGCAGCCGGAAAGCTTTACCAGCAAAGATTTTATAACATGATATTTAGGCACAGAAACATAAATACATATGCAAACCTCACATGTATTTCTAACTTCTATGATGCCAAACGGACAATATGCAATTTTTTTCATGTCATGATTAAAATTTTTGAAAACTCGAATTATGATTATCAGGCGATGTACAATTATAGCGTGAAACTATTTTGCAAATGGTGATAAATTATGTATGGTATGGTAATCGTATTCTATTTAGTCATTTTTGCAATGACCACTAAGCAGTTACAAAATGAAGCATGCAAATTGAAACAAACGTAAATTATAAATCTTTAAAGTGAACAATATCAAAAAGCTTTTCAAAATTTCGTAATGTCTAATTTTATCAGCTTAAAAGTGAATATTATATTGGTTGCGCTTTTAAAATGTAAAAAATCTCGTAAAATAAATGAACGATGCTAATAACTGATCAAGTTTCCATAAATTCAAAGTTTTTTTTTACTATAAGCTTATAATATGAACAGCAAGGATAGAAAATTTAACGTTTTTAATTACTTAGGACTTTTCGTGTTTAATACTTTATAGTGGATTAACTTTTCGATCAGAATCGTGAAAATGTGAATAAAACAACATTTTATTCCTAAAAGATATTGTAAACTTGCAAACTTTAAAAATTCAAAACAAAAAAAATTTTTTTAAATGAATCGTGGGAATTTCATTAATTTAATCATTTCAATTCGAATAAATAATTTTGACAAAGGTAACAACATTTTATTTTCGGGAATAGCTATTTACAATACAAATTTATATTTTTTGGTTTTTTTCCCCCCTCAAATTTTAATTAGCATCTGAAATAATTAAAAAAAAAAGTTCGATGTTGTTGGGCTCATTTTAAAAGTAAATCGCAGCAACGTATCAGCATAATTGTAAAAAAATTTTCTTGCATTGAAGTTTGAAGGAAAAAAGTTGGAAAAATTCGAAGTGATCTCATTTAAGTAGCAAAATAATAATAAAAATCAAATTAATGTTTGCAGCCTAAATAATGTGTATAGAAAATTCCTCCTAAAATGTATTATAATTTATTTCATACATTTAAAAAATTGTATTTTTCCGCAGATAAAATATTTAAATCTTTTCACATTTTGAGAAAAAAATGCACAATTATGCTGATAACTTGCGGCGATCCTGTAGAAATTTATCAATGAAATAGGTCAAAGAACATTAAAAAATGTTTACCATTTGAGGTTTCATACAAATGTTTAAAAAACATTACAATTTGCACTGTTTCTGAAAAAGCTTCGTAAAAAATAACAAAATGATTTAATCTTTGGCTCATTTTATTTAGAATTGAAATAGTTTTTAACCTAATTCAAGAGACCAATTTTAAATCCGAATTAATAAAATTACCCAATATAAAATTAACACACTATAAATGCTAAACAATGGATGTTTACAGTATAAGTGGCGATTGTGCATTAGTCTCATTTTCAATCAATGGTTAGTAATGGACATTTTTGTTCTTTGCGTTTTTAACCATTGCAATATTCCTACAAAACAATTTAATTATTGACGTACTAAAAATATCCAGATTACTAATTCGCAATTACATCAGAAGCCCTTTGAGCAATTTTTATATTCCAAACTATTTTAATAAATAGATAAATTGGAAATTTTAAACATGAGCGGTTAAAAAATTTGAAGCGTATCCACATATCCAGACTTTTATCAATTTAAAATTAGGCTAGCTTTAAAAGTGTAAAAGTTTTTCAATAAAAATTGCCTTCAATTTGCATATTTTTCAAAGTTTCAAAGAATTTTTAATTAGCATTGCTTTCAAATTTGGATTGATATCAAATACCAAAGTACTTAAAAATAATATTGTTTCTTATTTGGGCACTTAAAACATTAAATAGCTTCTAATTCGAATTTATTTCTAAGTCTGTATTTATCTAATCTAAAAGATGGTGCTTACATTATGTACTTTAAATTCCTTTCAAACATGGATCGATTTGAAATTAAGATTTTAATTGTATTCAAACTTATATAAACGTCTCAAATCTTTGGAAAATTTTAAATAACACCTTAAAAATGACAAGAAATTTTTTCAGATACATTTGAGGACTTTCTGCTAATAAGAATATGCTACAAAAATTGTATATCTGTAGAAAATAATGTAAATACAGTAAATTTGTAAAACACTGAGTTATATTAAAAAAATTATATTTTTCTCACTGACCTTAAAAATCTTTGGGTTGTTTTAGAGGTCTCTACTGATTTAAATACACTAGAAAAATATGACAAGTCAAAAGAATAAAAAAAACGCTTCTGCTATTTATCTACTTTTCATTTCTTCAACTTCGTATTTTTATAACTTGAAGTTGCAATTAATTCGACAAATTTTTTAAAACTATCTAAAAAAATAATTTTCTGCGTTCACATTTTTTATTTTCTAACCATATTAAATATTATGTTAGAGAATTTTTATTTTAACAAAGTCCTTAATACATTAAAAAAAACATTTTTAATGGTGTGTGTACATAAATGAATCTTTGGGAAGACTGTTTTAACTTCCTGAGACAAAAAAAGATTTACGACTATGAAAATAACTACAAAAATGATGAAAATACTCATTTTATCAGAAACAACTAAATGCACTTCCTTTAAAAAAGACTTTCTTTTTAGTTTCAATTTCTGTTGCCTAAACTTCCCTTTCTTATTGTCAAGCTTATGGTTTACGGTAATTAAAAAAACAAAGAAAGTGTTCGTCCTGCTCCGTATATGAAACATACAAAATTCCCTATAAATGCCCAGAATTAATTAATTTGACGTAAGATAATTAATGATAACATTTTCCCCATTACCAGTCGGTGTCACTTTAAACATAAAAATAATTTCTTAAAAGATTTTTTCTATAATTTTTAACAAGAGGATATTTATATATGCAATAATTTATTGTCAATGATATTTGCCCTCTCAATAACAAAAAAATTCTGGAAAAAACATTTCTGAGATGCTTTTCGAAGAAGCCTGTGAGTGCTTATGAGGATGAATGTCTGTTGTCAATGACTGTTTGATTTTCGAAACTCATGTGATGATTGAAAGTCGACTCGACTTTTTTTTAATTTTCAAAACGTACAAAGCACTCATCACAGCAGCAGCATGCGTCGTAATCCTCGGCACCCTCGGTGCCTGTTGCAGATGCCGAACTCGCACTATCATTTCGTTGACGCCACTTTCTTAACCGCCACCAATCCTTCCACCAAGTCCACTCCATTGTTATTTTTTCTTAAATACAATCCAAACAATAACGTTCGATTTCTTCCCTCCTGCATCACGTTCACTGCACTCTCAAACTTTTAGTCATTGG
>JAWWLR010000158.1:67230502-67241477 GCA_035041075.1 Acraspis erinacei | reverse complement strand
CCAAAAAGCGACCAGGGCCCTCCCACTCCTCGAAAAATATTTTATATCCCGTTCTACGATGCGGCGGTTCAATTGCGGAAGTCGATGAGCATAAAAAAAACAAGAAATCTGTTAACTCTGAGTGCAATTTAAAATTGTAGGTGTTTGAAATTGACACATTTTAAAACAGAAGTATTCCAAATTTAAAAATTTCAGACTAAAATTTTGAAAACTTTATTATAAAGTAGTTGAATTGTATAATTTCTAAATCATAGCATTCAAAATGAAACCATTTTATTTTGAATTGAATTTTCAGCTTCGGAATTTTGAAATTGGATCATTCAAAATTCAGAGGAATTGTAATTCTATTATTTATGATTAAAAGTGTTTAAAACTAAAGAATAGAAAATTAAAATTTGATGGTATTAAATCATTTTAAATCCAAAGAGTTTAAAGTTTACAATTTGAAATTAAAAACTAAATTGGATCTTTCAAAGTAAAAGCTTCTGAATTGCTGGAATTTTACATTGTTATTACATAAAAAATTATAATTTAACATTAAAACTGATTAGACAAAGTTTTGTGAAATAAGCAAAATTAATTGAATTATTCTAAAAAAAAACGTATAAATTAAGTAGTAAACTTAGTGGGAAACATTAAACATGAAAATAAAATTTATTTAAAAAATTTTAATTACATCTGCTTTTCAAATTTCAAGCAAATTCAATTTTAATTAAGAAATTAAAACTTAGAAAAGAAGAAATTGAAAATTTAACGTTCAACATGAAAATTCATATCTCTAAAATTGCAACTATTCAAAATTAAAGAAATAATGAAATTATAAAGGCAACAATTTCTGATAGTTTAATTTTGATCTATTTTGATTTTAAAGACCATTTTTAATTTTAAAATCTTGAATTTTCAGCACTTTCTTTAGAATTATTATTCATTTTTGAAATTTTCAAATCAAATATTTTTAAAATTGTTTAAAAATTCGTTTAAATCTTCAACTGAAAATCGGACCATTTTTGAGATATTATATTGAAAATTAAAAACAGAAATACAAAACCAGATTCCTATCATATGATTCCACTTTTTTGAATTGCACAGTTTTAAGCATTTCAATTCCAAATTGCTTTATAAAGTGTAATATCCCCTATTCCCAGTCCCCCATATTTAAATTTGGCTAAATACGATGTCAGGGTACCATGCCACCATATCTGACGGTTCAGCTGACCCTTCCTATTGTAAGTCCCCCATTTAAACCAGTGGACACTACAACTTTGTATGTAATTCTGTATAAAATTTTTGGATAATTTAATAACGTATGCTGCGTAGATATATCATCTCCTAATGTACTGAAAAAATGTCTTAAAAACGCACATTTCTTTTCAAGATCAAGATCAAAAAAGAATTCTGAAGATTTCGAAATACAATTTTGAAGTTTTTCAAGGTTTCTAAAAGTTTTACAAACTTTCAAATTAAAGATTATAAAATAAATATTCACCTGTTGGAAATTTAATTTTCAATTTTCAGTGGTTGAAAATGGAAATAAATAAAAATTCGAGTTTCAATTCTCAGCTGTTGAATATTCAAATAAATAAAAAATTCAATTTTCAACTGTATAAAATTAAATACAATTTATACTATAATGGCTATCTGCTGGAAATTCAGTTGTTAAAAATAGAAATAAATTTGCAATTTAATTTTTAAAATAATTCCAATCTTTGTTTTAAAATTGAAGAATTCGTAAATTGAAGGTGGGCAGTACAGAACTAAATAACCAACATAATAGGAATTTTTTAAGTGCGGAAAAAAATATGCAAACCCGAAATCACAATTTAAAGATAAGGCAGAAGGCCACTTCCACTTAAACTTAAGCCCCAAAAATTTCATAAGAAAAAGTTTTCCATTTTCGAGGAAATTTGTTTACCAGCTGGTAATTTCAGTGACACTGGCCACAAAATAAAAAGTAAAAACTTACTTCCGAGATATTGAGTTTCTGAATAAGGTTAACAAATTATTGATCTAAATAAGTGATCCAATTTCGAGTAAATCGTCCAAGAATTTTGTGGTTATAATTGTACAGGTTTTGATATCGAATGAGAGATGGGGAATCTAAATGAGAATAAAAAATGTTTTGGTACACAAAAATCATTCGGCTTCGAAAAAATCAGAACTTTGTGTGGCGGTATCGCACTAAGACAAGACGATTACTCGGTGAATGGACTATAAAAAGAAGATTTTTTTAATAAACGATAATAAATTTAAAAAATATCGTGAAGAAAAGAAAAAAATCATCGCTACTCTAAAATACTATGTTACAATTTTAAGTAAAATTTAAATTACATTTTTTATTGCTGTATTAAAAAACGAGAATTCGAACAAATATTTTTATCGTAATGTGTACTTGATTTTTTAAAGAATTTTTTGATACAACAAAATCGTTTCAGCAAAAATGTTGGTTACCTAATTCTGTACTGCCAAACTTCAATTTGGATCTTGAAACTAATCATTAAAAATAAATAAATTTCAAATTGGGCATTACGAACTTTCAAATGCAATCATTTTAATCTAATGTGCAAAATTAATAACTTGAAGATCAACGATAAAGCATTTCCATGCAACGAAAACAACTTCATATTACTTTAAGTAAGTGAGAAGACAATTATACGATCTCAAACACGAGACAAACAACACGCAAAAATCGAACGGAAACATAGGAACTTCAACGCGGACAAAATTAATGAAGGGTAGATTATTATAGACATATTATTATTTATATATTTTTGTCCGCATGAAAAGGACCCATATGGTCAGGGTACAGTTACACTTAGGGTCATATAGCATTTTTAAATTTGGAACTTAGAAAAACTGCTTTTCAAGAAAAGCGCATCTCCCGAGTATCCACCCGAGGGAACAGGGAATATTGCAATACTTCGACAATCCTTTAAATCTTTTTAAATGGTTTTTACAAAATCATTTTAATCTCGCCAAATCACTTGAAGTCATCTAAATCCTTTTAGAAGTGCTGTAAAATCTCATGAAATATTTTGTAAATCCCTCAAATCTTTTAAAATACTTTGCATGTCCTAAAAAGTCTTCAAAATCCATTGAAATGTTTTTAATTCCCTTTAAATCCCATAACTCTTTGTAATCTCTTAAATTGGTCTAAAATTCTTTTGAAATTCCTCGAAATATCTTAAAATCACCTAAAATAATTTGAAATAACTTGAAATATTTCGAAATACTTTAGGAACGTTGAATTTTTTTTAAACTTTTCAAAAATCAAAGATGCTTTCCGAATTATTTTGAAACTTTATGAAATCTATCAAAATCTTTAAAATTTTGTTATCAAAGTATATAATATAAAATCTTGCAAGAGCAACGAAATATTTCGCCATGATAACGATAAAAAATTTAATTAGCAGTGGTTCTAGAAAATCGAAAGTTAACAAAGGATTTCATTTTTAAATTTTAAATGTATATAATAACTGGAGCAATATTTCAAGTGATTCAAAAGCCCATCATGTTTTTGACACAATGTGTTTGATATTTTTGAGATATTTGGTAACATGACTTTTTTTTAAATAGTAATATTTTTCTAGTTTAATCATGTTTTAAATTGTATGCATTTTTTAATAAGGTAACGATATTATGTAGATTATCTTTAACATGAGCTCAAGAAACTTTAAAAATATCCTTTATGACAAATCTAATTTATCATTTTGTTAAATCTCGATACCAACATTTTCTGTAATATTTTGTTAAAAACTTAATGTATCTCATTCAATATGCTGGTTAAGAGCAACATTTTTATATTTTCCAAATTACTGTAGAGGAAACATGTTATCTTTTTATATAATCCAAATAAGAATAGCTTAGGCAACTATAGAGATCAGACCATCTCACAGTTATGACCTCAAAATTTATGTTAAAAAAATAAAAAAACAACTTAATTTATGATAATTTTTTAAATTGGGAAACTCAATGTAATTGGAATTGTTTATTGATTGTTTATTGATTGTTTATTGAAATAAGTTATTCTTATCTGGATTATAATAAAAGATAACATGGTTGCTTTGCTTTAATTTGTAAATAATAAAAAATTTGCCCTGAAGCATATTGAAGAGTTTCATTGAATGTTTAAAAAAATTTCGCAAAACTGGTTAGTTTCAATATTTGAAAAATTATAACTTATATTCAACATAAAGGGAATTTTTAAACGTTCTTGAAATTACATAAGTTGAATTTCTGTATAAACTCGTTACACTATTAACAAACAATTCACCAAATTTCAAGATTATTAAACTAAAAAAAATAGAATTAAAAGTTAATTATGATATCACAAATCATAATCAAAACCACTACGTATCATTTTTTACGTAAATTATGAAAATTAGGGGATTGCAAATTTTGAAATTTTAAATTCAGACTCAATTGCATACATTTTTTATTTTAAATAATTTTATAAAAACTTTAAGATTTTTGTTTATCAATTCTTCGTAGCTGCCCACAGAAAACTGTTATTAAGTCAAATTCTAACTTAAAAAATATTATTTTTACAAGTGTCTAATGATGAAGTAAATTATATTATGAAAGCAATTTTAATATAAGGAAGGAAATTCTACTTTATATGCAATTACAAATGTTATTATGCATACGAAATATAATAATTACAGGTTTCATAGCATACATAAAAATATATAATCCAAAATTAAAAATGTAAAGGGTAAGTTAAAATGACATATAACGTGAACAATTCTCTGAACTTTGAGTCAATATTAAATCCGTTTTTCACTATGGTTGAAACAGATTTAGAATTAATTAATTTTTGCAATTTCATGATAATTTACAAAACACGAATGTCATCTCAAGAACAAAAAATAATTCCCATTAAATTGTGAATAACAACATACACATAATATAAACATTAATACAAACAAGTTTCTTAAATTCATAGAAAATTTCGAATAAACACATAAATATCATACCTAAGAAAATGTACAAAGGAACTATACTGCATAGACCTTTCAAGAAAATCAATCAAGGGTAAAACAGCTTTCCTATAGCAATTCTACGCATTCTACGTCGCAGAATATCGACCCACTTAGTCAATTTGCCAATTACTTTACAAGAAATACAATTAAAGCGAATTTTAAGGTACTTTTATAAAGGAAATCGATCATTTTTAGCTAAGTAAAGCCATTCGACCAAGAATTTCAAACGATTCAAGCATATAGCGCAGGAGGAAATGTGCTCCAAAAAATTGTATTAATTTCGAAATAAAAGAAACCGAACGCAAACTTACCTATTTTAGTAAAAACAATCTTATAATCAGGTTTATTGAAGCTCACTAATTACAAAATATTTTTCTTACACTTGGGGCAAGAAATATGTTTACATGAACAGCTTTTGAATCTGTCAATAACTCTCAACTTTCCGACATCTTGTGAAATCGGAACATATGATTTGGTTATGAAGCGGATATCCGCTTCAAATAGCGGCAAAATTTAAACCCTCCTTAAATCTTACGTTGGAAGTTCTTTTTCACCAGTCGAGTAGAGGATTGGTTTTTAGAATTTTATCTTTGGTTCTAAAATATAAAAGTAAATTATTTTATAAATAAAAATAAAATATTAAAGTAATTTAGCGCTAAACTTTACTAATTCGGTAAATTTAGGCGAAGTTTTTAGTAGATATATTTTTTTAAGTATACATTTCATATAATAATATTTGATTAATGTAAAGATTGATTAAAATTTAAACAAACCTCTGTCTTTTACTTTTTCTGAAACAAAGAAACTTAATTTTTTATTTGAGTCCAAAAGAGAATCAAAAAGCCTTTTAGTTTTACTTCGTATATTAAATTTTGTGGGTGAAAATTGAACTATTTTGTTGAAAGTTCGCTTTTTTTAGGTCTAATATTACGTTTATTTACTGAAAATTTAACATTTTTATTTTTAATTCAAAAATGAGCTTTTATTCTGTTAAAAAATCGTATTTTTGACAGGAAATTTTTTGGTATATTTTTCAGTTCAAAATTCCTCGTTTTGCTTGAAAATTCGATAAATTGCTTAAAAATTCATCTTTTGTTCTTTTGGTTGAGGATTCATAATTTTATTTGAAAATTATGTCTTAGGTTGAAAATTCAACTATTTTGTTCGAAGATTTTTTGTTGTTGAAAATTTATTTTTTAACCGTAAATGTAAATGTAAATTAATATTGTTATATTCCATTTTTAGATGAAAATTGAACTCCTATTTGGTTGACAATTCATATATAGTCTGTTCCATTTTTGTCTAGTAAATTAATTCTCTTGGTTGAAAATTCATCTTTTTGGCTAAAACATTTGGATAAAAATGCATGTTTTGTAATTCATGATTTTAGATGAAAATTCATACCTTTGACTGGAAATAGTACTATTTGCTTAAAAAATTATTTTTTTTTGTTAAAAATAAGTTACAAAATAAGTTACACTCTTTTTTAAAAGATTTCATGTCCTTACTTTTGAGAAAAATCTCCTTATTTTTCCTGTTTTTAAAGCATTTTTTCTTTTGAAGATTGTTATCGATATAGTTGAATATAGTTGAAAATTAAACTTCGCATGTACATCTGAGTTAGCGTCTTTAAATAATAAAATTGGATCTTTTTAATACCATTATTTGTTTTTTAAATATACTTTTGTTCTTCGATTTTCTGCTATTGAGTACTTTATAGAATGATTTCACAACTTTGATTACAATCTCATACGGTAATCATTTCTTACGGTTTTAAAATTCCCGAGCGAAATTAAAATTAATTATAGAATCTGATAATTAATTTACTTTGTCATACCACTGTGACGAGATCCAAAAAATTTTTCATCTTTCATCCACTGTGCATCTTTCAATGAATTATTGCTAATCCAAAATCCAATTTCATGCCCAGAAGTTGGAGCCACTCGATAAATATCCGATGGACCAACAGGTTTTAATAAACATTTTTTTCTTTGTTTATCCAGACGTTCATAAATACTATATGAAAATCCATCGCCCACTTTCAAATATGGATCAAGCATATTATAAACTTCACTTAACTTTTTCTTTGGTTCTCGGGCCAAAAGGGATTCCAAAATCTTCTTCAAGCCTAGCAGCTTTTTCGGTTCTTCATAATCTAAAACGAAACTTTTAATCAATTTTTTAGTTTTTATGATTTATTGGCTGCTTTTCAATTTTAAAAAATTTGAATTTTAATTAGTCTTGACTGTAAATATGACATTTGAAATCTGGCAAATTAAAAGCACTTGATAATTTGTTCTTTTTTACCAAATTTTTCCAAGAAAGTCACATATTTCTAAGTTCCGTGAACACTTAAATATTAAATAAATTACCTTCTCTAATTATTTCATGGAAGTAGTTACTGTAGCCTAAAAAGGTAAGACCGAAAAAATCCATCTTAACGTTTAAGTCAGGATGAACTAAAACAGATTTTAGGTTTGGTTTGAAAATGTGTACAAAATCTAAATGCTTTCCGTCAAAGATTTTTTGTTTTTAGATAAGAAAACAAACTGCTCTAATTGATACAATGGGGTGAAGTTTCCTTTTGTAATTAGAGAACTTTTTTGAAGGAGAAAATTTGAAATAAAAAAAATGGCAATTTTTCTGATTTTGCTGTATGACTTTTAAATATTTTGCACAGTTTTTGAAAACATATGCATTTAAAAAAAATTACTATTTTTAATTGCTTTGCGTCTTTTTAAATACGTATGAGGTATCGCATTCCACGATTTTACAGTAATAATATCATTAGATGTCGACACCTTAATCTTTTATCCTTGTTTTTGCTCATTAAAAAAAGTTTATTTTTAATAACAAAGTTAAATATCCTAATAAGTAGAAAAATGCAACATTTCAAACCCAATTTGCCACACTTTTTTTTAATGTTGAAAAAATGTTTGGCACTTTTTCTGAAGTTTAGTAATTAGAGCAAAATTAAGTGTACCGCTTGGACTATTATAAAGGTTGAAATATAAAAAAGATGTATTCTTTGGATTTACTTATTATTATATAAAATCCAAACAATTAAATTATTCGATTTGTATATGATTTAACATGAGTTGCTTACAATATACATCACATGTTAAAAAAGTTGTAAATGCAAAAATCCTTCGCAGGTTTCTTAAACTTAACACTTTTATCTGATAATACAAATAATTTCTATAATATAAATATGTGCTGCTTACTCGTATTTCCATACATAATCAGTCTGCTAAAGAATGTACGATAAAAAAATGAGCATTTCGGGAGCGTCGATATTGAGCGAAATCGAGAAATATTGTGCGAATCACATGGTATTAAAGCGAAAACTTCGCATGTACATTTTACATGCAAAAAAACCTCACAGAATATATAAAACAATGATGATCCGATCAACCCAAAAAATTAAATTTTTACGATAATAACTGTTGTACAGTCAAGAAGTATAAAATTATTATAAATTTCTTTTCTAGTCATATTTAGTCCTAAAAATTGATATAAAAAGTACCTAACAATACAATCACTCTAACGAGTTAAGTAATCTTACATCATTCAATATTATGCATTTTCATAGCGAACTTTAAAAACACTTTTGTGCTTTGGTCGTGAAAGTAATTGACATTAATTGTACTTTTCAATCATAATCCTTGTCAAATCGGTCATCATGGCCCCAAACTTTACTCGAGCTGTTTTGTTTCGATGACCAAACTTGATCGTCAGTAAGTTTATCTTTCTTTCCTTTCGGTGACTTTTTCAAATTTCTCTGATCCGTTGCTCCAGAACCGCGGATTGCTCTCGGGACAGGCGCATTCCCGCTATTCGCCGCTCGCTCATTATTTACTACTCGTCTCTTCTCAGGCGAATCTTGCTTAGAATTATTTTCCGACTTTGGCGCCTTCATTAAAATACCAATGGAGTCGGTGTCCGATTTCGTTTCACTCTTTGATGAAACGCTCTCCGAATCTCCGTCTGGAATAAAAATGGTTTTCGTTTAGCCGATGCTTTCAGGATTTTTCGTACCGAATTCAGAGTTCTCGACGGTACCTCCAATTTGAAGCTTCGGCTTGGTATTCACTGTGAGAAGATCACTGTGTCGTTGGATGCTTATGAAGGTTTGGGTGCCGAGTTGCGAGACGTAGAAACTTTGTAGTTCCCCGGAAAGAGGGCTGTATCTTTGGTGCGCTAGGTCGATCATGAAGAGGAGCATTCCTCGAGATCGGGGACTCACGTTGCGATTTATAAGTACGATTTTCACCAGTTCCATGAACTCCTCCAGTTGCTTTTGATTCTCTTCGTAGATTTTTCGGCCGTTTATTGAAATCTGAAAAGGAATCGGAATATTTCAAAAGTCTAGAGCAGCGGCATTTCAATTATGTTATTGAATTTACATTGCTGGATGAACTACCTGAGTTGTAACGAGCTCGATGTCTGATTCTTCGCAAATATCGAGCAGAATTCTCATATAATGAAGCAATGGCTCTTCAAGAATCCTCAATGGCAGGGATGCGATCCTCAGTCGATTGTAGACTTCGCCAAGTAAAGATGCTGCATTACGAAGCCGAGAGAGGTTTTGCTTCTTTACTTCCTCGTGTTCTGAAAGAAATAAAAGTCATATTGTTTAAAATTCAAAAGCTTCAATATTTATGCTCAAATAGTCCAAAATATAAGGTCCAGGACGAAACAAATTTAAACGTAAGTGTTCCAAAATCAAAATGATTTTGATTGAAGGGTCTTACAGTCAAAATATTAAAAGTATACTTACTCATATATACGTTTTGCAATGCTCTCATCAAAGTGATTTGCAATTTACAACCATTATTCATTTCTAGAGAGTAAATAGTTTTATTACTGAAGACGATGGCGAACTTGATGCCAAATTGTCGATCGTCCAAAGCACGATCGTGAAGTTCATCAAATACTTCTCTGTAAAAGTGAAATTTGAACGTTAGTACTTCATGAATAAATAATTGATCGAACGTTTTGTATAGTAGATTACTTAAAATTACTTCAGTTTATTGTTCTTTGCTGCGTCGATAAGTACAGCTTCTATTTCGTGCACTTCCACCTCAGTAGTACACTCATTAATTTCCAATTTTTCAATCAAGTTTATAATTTGATTGCATTCTTCATTTTTTATCGGCTTCACCGGAATACTGGGGGGTTTATTTGGTTGTCCTGGTCTTCGAATTTCTGATGCTTCACTTCGCATCCATCCTCGTCCTCTCCCAGCCATTTTCTAACTAAAATTAAAAAATCATGTGAATTTGGGCAATTTATTTTATATAAATGCATTTTTTTATTATTTTATCTGGACTTTTCTTCAGTATTTTCGGTATTTTTTGTTTCAATGCATCATGGAAGTATAAAGTTGAATGGGACTTTTATTGAAAATTCAAACTAAAATCTTTTTTTATATTTAACGTCATTAGAACCAAAATCATCAAAATGCTACAAAATGTAATTTTTACCAAATTTCTTACCTTGATTTTTCTTGATATGTTATAAAGTTTATACAATTATAAGCCTAAGTTATTAGACTAATTATGAACAAAATTATAATTCCGACTTATAAGAAGTAAGTTTTTTCTTTTTAAATAATTCTGAATGTTTTTCTTGAGGACAGTGTGTACATAACCTAAAAACGATCAAAACGAACCTGTCCAGTTGACTGTTAAGTGGTTTTATAATTGAGTAAAGATTATGATGTTCCAATGTTTCAATCGAAGGTAACTTTCTTCTTCCTCCAGAAACTAATGCACAAAATTCCAGAATTGTTTTATGTATCTGCAAAATTTGCACAATATTTCAGGTTTTCAGGACGAAAATGTACACTGTCTCTCGCGCATGCGTACATCACAAATCCTTTCCCTCTGAATCCTTCA
This sequence comes from Acraspis erinacei, assembly GCA_035041075.1. NCBI lineage: Eukaryota > Metazoa > Arthropoda > Insecta > Hymenoptera > Cynipidae > Acraspis > Acraspis erinacei. The sequence continues at coordinate 67,230,598 of JAWWLR010000158.1, read as the reverse complement.
AATGTAAATAATCAACTTATTGGCAATTCGGTTTTCATTTTTTATTTAAGATTAATCATTAAAGATACATGACAAAATGCAGAATCGCACGTCTGT
>JAWWLR010000158.1:67015483-67033515 GCA_035041075.1 Acraspis erinacei | reverse complement strand
TTTTTGAATAAAAATATAAATATACTAAGTAACTGTGAAGTCTCTTGAAATATTTTATTTACTTATTCTGAAATCTCTAGAAATACCTTGAAGTTACTTAAAAAAAGGACGCTAAAAATTTTCTGAATTCATCACTTGATCAATTTTATTTAGAATATCTGGAAAACAAAACGTGCATGATTTTTTTGTTTCGCAATTTTTTAATTAAATTATAAAATTAATGTGAATGCAAAATTTTATTTTAAAAGCACCGATTTCCGAAAAAAAGTTTATCTTTAAAATCCAATGAATTTTCATTGATAGTACCGATTTCCGGTATAAATAAAACAGACTGTATTCGGAATGATTCGGAAACAGATTTCGCATTCGCACGAGATTCAATTGATCGGAATCAGACGGACTAATATTTTTTGTTTAAAAATTTAAATCTGTGGTAAAAATGTTTTTATAGAAAGAAACAGTTTAAAAATTATTAACCTTAAAAATCTAATAATTTTTATTGAAAATACCCATCTCCTGCTAACATAACTTAAAATGATTGAAAATTGGAAATTTTTAGGATGATCAGGGTTAAAAATGATAATTTCCGATTAAAAAACTAACAACCTAAAATTTACCGAAATTTTAAGTGATCGTCGAAACTTTATGATTTAATATTAAAATTGTTTAAAAATAATAATTTCAAGTAAAATTCACTAACAGAAAACAGGTATAATATTTTCAATAATTTTTCAGATCATTTGAAAGCTTTCATTTAACCGCGCGAGATTATATGAAAGCATAAATGTTTTTTTTTGTATGTCGCGCATAATGTTTTCTACCATTTTTCTTATTAAAATGGATTATTTGTAGATTTAAATTTCAAAGTTAATTTATAAACAATCTGCAAGTAGGTGAAAAGCCAATCAGGTTTATAAGGACAATAATCGCGAGTTTTTCGAGACCTCTTGCCTGAAAATATTTTTAAAAAAAACCGAAAAGCTATTTATCATTAAAAAAAAGTATGGGAAAGAGGCGAACGCAAAATTAAGAATTTTGTAATCTCAAATTAATTTTTATATTGCCAATAATTGCTATAAATATGTCCAGATTGTCTAGAGGTTTTAAGAGATTTCCAGATATTTCGACGATTCCAAAAGATTTTCAGAGATTTCAAACAAGTTTAAGTGATTTATTGTAATTCATCTAATTTCTGGAGTTCCCTAAAAGTCCCCTATTTCCCCTCAAAATATTCTTTGGGATCACTATGAAGCCTATATTTTAAATCAGTTTTTATGTTTGAAAAAGGTAGTCATTCATTTCTCAGAGTTATAAATGAATGTGTATTATAGATGGATTGGGATCGACTGTCAAGTGCAAGAGAAACTATTCGGAGTATAACTTGCCATACAAGTCGGCTCCAGTTTCTAAACCGAAGTCTATGATCTTGACAGCAAATTACAATCTGGAGACCCAAAAGAAAAAGCGTAACTTGAGCGAAAACGTTTACATTTACAGAGAAGGGTTCATCCCCCCTTCTCGTCAAATGTTTTATCAGGTTCGTTACATCAATAAACATAACTTTTCTTCTTAGTCACGCATTGGTGAATTAGAGATTAATAATATATTACTTAATCTTTTGTTAAGTACTGCGACATTCTGGTCGATGAGATTCAGGAGATGTTAAGCAAACTTCCGGATCCTTTGCCAGGAACGAAATGCGACTTGAAGTTAGGTTGGCTACCAAACGGTTTTGATGCTCAGTGCAGAGAAATCATTAATCGGCAAATTCGTGCTGAACTCAGGAAACAAAACAACATACCGGAAGATCGTGCGTTACATGATTTAAATGATTTCAAGTTACATTGCAGTCCCGCTATATGTATATGTTTTCTTTTGAATTTTTGCCATTTTAGTTTTATAATGTCAAAATGAACGTGAAAAATGTTTGTGCTCGAAAATTAAACTTGTTAAAATTACTGATTGTAAGTATGTACATGCATATATCAGAGTGACCATTTTAATCGAAGAAAAAAATTGAAATTAACGGTTCAAAATTTTTAAATTAAAAAACTTTGTATTCGAATGCTCAATAATTTACGCGCATAAAATGGAAAGTAGTAACACTTTCCAATTAAATAAGTTTAAAGGAAGTGCAGAACTTAAAATGCAGACTTTAAAATTTTCAAAAACTTTTTACTTTAAGCTGGAAACATTGAAGATTATAAATTAAAAATTGTTAACTGAACACTTAGTAAATTAGAATTTAAAATTTTTTCCAATTAAAAATTATTTTTCAAGTTTGTTCATAACTTCTAAATATTTTAATTAATAATAAATGGTAAAAGATCAATGTTTTTTATCCCAAATTTTCCACTTAAAACGCTTTTAATTTATAATTCTTGAAGTTAGCATTTTAAAATTCTTTGAATTAAAAATAAAAATCTAAGTTTGAAATTTTTTAAATTAAATATTTTCGAATTACGCATTGTAAAGCGAATGGTATCATAATTTAAAAAGATAACAGTTCAACTCATTATTTTAAAAGCTGTTAAAATGGAACTTGGACAGATTTTTCTTCTAAAGATTTGTCAATTTCCCGGTAAAAAAATAAATTCTGCAAAATAGGGTGTTTTGAGGCACGTGATTTTACTTACTCTAAAAGTGTATATGTCTCTTCGAAAGATAAACGCTTCCTCTTGTTTTCCTTCGATATTTTCGTAACGCGCATAACCTAAAAACTGAGTGACTAAAAGCGGACTGAAGCGAATGTCCTGCGAAATTTTTGCCACTGACCTTGTCTTCTATAACGAGAACTTTTCTTGCGGGACTGCAGTGTATATGTATCTTGTGTAGTCTTGAGTTTTAATCTATAAATTATCTTTTTGAAGATCCTACCTCCTTACCACGCAAGAAAAAGTTCCTAAACCGTAAGTTGATCCCAGATAAGAAAAGACCTCGACAGAGAAAGAAGGACTCGGATGTGGTAGACACTGGTGATGATTCGGAACCGGAGTCAATCGGATCCTTAGATGATGAAGACGTGCCATTGGGAGACAGGTTAGTCATTATTGGCGCAAACGATTCTGAAAGAACTTCAATGACAGCTGGAGAATTGGAGATCAGTGAAAACGACGGAGGTACTCCTTACTAAAATTCCCCTGGTCTTGTATATCTTATTTTTTTAAACAATGTAAAAGAAACTTTCTTTTCGTCTACGTCACAATTTATTCGCAAAATGTACAAGAGACGAATTAGCAGATTTCTATCAATAAATATGTGTACATTATCAATAAATCTTTATCAGTTATAGTAATTACAAGTACATAAAACGAAGTACAAAAGTATTTCTCAATTTCGTCTGATAATTGCGAAAATCGTACAGCTATGGAACAGGTTTAGTTGCCGATCACCTAAACACTCGAGGATTTCTGTTTACTCTCAAAGGATCACATCGTTAAACCAAACCAAAAAAAAACAAGTTACGTTGATTACCCGTTGGGTTTAAGAGTTCCGACTTTAGCAAAGTAGAATGTGAAAAAATGTGTAAAAAATGATGAAGTCGGATGTTCGTGGATTGAAGTAGGATTCAAGAAGGAATGGCGGGATTTATATGGAGGGCTTATTTCTTAAAGACGGAGTCCCCGGTTAGTGCTTGCGACGTAGTTCAAAAGTTCATCGGAGTCTTCGCAAACAAAGGGTTTTTCGTGATAGCAAGCAACATCGTGCCATGCAATACCATCGTTGTAAACGTTGTTGAGGACAGACAGGCAGGATTCGTTGGTACCGTTGATATCGAATTCAGCATTATCAGGTTGACGGACTTTTTTGTGACCAGTTTGCGACCATGGGTTGTAAGACCAGCCGTTGGGAAGAAGGTTTGTGGGTGCCATCTTCTCCCTGTTTGCAGACCAGAACCATCCATAGATAGCTTTGGGCTCGAGGTCACGACGGTTTTCGCAGCCCTTGAAGTCACAGAGACGGCCCGAAGTCCAGATATAAGGTACATCATCTGTAAATAACAATAATTATGTACTTGTTTTTAAAATTGTTGCTGAATTCGTTGTGTCACATCAAGTAGAGTAATGCAACATTTTTTTCTAAATTGATTTATTTTTATTTTCTGAAACATTTTTTATATGCAGTTAATATCCCGCGAACGAATCAGCAAAATTTATTTTAGTTTATGTTTAATGGATTTTCTAAAATCGCGTTTTGTTATCTAGAGCATAGGTGCGTGGTCTAAACCTGTTAACTGCGTATGGCATCTTATGGGAAATCCGTGCCTTTTCTCACATGGGCTCAATTCACTCGTTGAATAGGCCAGTGAGACACATGTCAGCATGTGTGTGCAGTTAAGTGCATGCGTGTGTCGAAAGTTTTTGTAGTTACTTTCGCGAAATCTTCGTATAAAACTTGCCCTCAACTGGAAAAATAACGCAGAAAAATGCGAACCCAAGAACAACAATAGAAAAACAACGCTAAAACACTGCAGACAACAGATTTAGACCGCTGGACCCCTTGTAGATAACAAATGAATAGCTTTCAATTGTCAAATAACGTTTAACTTTGATTCAAATGTTATAAGCCTAACGTGTATCATTTTTCTCTGGCACATGAACAAAAAGCATTTTACAGATTAAAAAATTATTGAAAATTGCAAAAATAACAACGATTTTCCTTCGCCGTGTAAAATTTTGCAAATGTCAGTTAACATGTTTAGACCTCGGACCTTCCAATTAATGATTTTCGAAATGGAAAATCAGATCTAAGAAAGGAATGGTTGTTACCTTTTCCAAGAATCGTAATATGATATTGCACAAAGATTATTTGCACTCAGAATAAATAATTTCGGAAATGGAACAAAGGCATGCTTTTTACCGTCTTCAAGAATCGTATTATTCTATTGAACAAAGGATCTAATAAAGGAACGATTGCTACATTTTTCAAGAATCTTAAGATGTTATTGGATCTAGTGTTCTGCGCCAAGATTCAATTATTTTGGAAATTGAACAAAGGATCTAACAAAGGAGTGGTTGTTACCTTCATCAAAAATAGCAATATGCTATTAGATCTTGTGTTCTACGGTAAGATTAAATGCTTCTGGAAATAGAGAATTGAATAAAGGATCCAATAAAGGAACGGTTGTTACATATTTCGAGAATCTTAATAGGTTATTGGATCTAGTGTGATTTTGAAAATGGAACAAAGGAATGGTTGTTACCTTCATCAAAAATCGCAATATTCTATTGGATCTAGTGTTCTACGACAAGATTAAATGATTCTGGAAACGGAGCAAAGCAATGGTTTTCACCTCCTTCCAGAATTATAATATGCTATTGGATTTAGTGTTCAACGTTAAAGTTAAATGATTCTGGAAATTGAGAATTAAACAAAGGATCCAATAAAGAAATAATTGGGAGAAATACAAAAACACAATTGGAACTATGTACTTGTGAAATATACTGGAATGGAACAAAGGAACTATGGTGATTGATATCATTTTCAACATTCGTAATACACAATTGCAACTAGTGTTACAAAACAAAGGTAAAGGATGCTACGTGATACCAAATGGGGACTATCGTGATCTACTTAAAACGTTAACCTCACAACATCTTCTGAATTAGCTTTTTTTCATTAATTCACTCAATGTAGCTTTAGTATTTCTAGCATTAGATTGGTGAAAGTTGTTTACATTAAAATTTATAATGCGATGAATTAGAAGAGGGTGGTGATTTTGTCAGAGAGGATGAATTGAATCAAGATTTGCGGTTAACCACCTTCAGGGGGTACTTCACCTTGCCAGTTCAAAATACGTTGGTTTCGAACGAGAAAGTCTCAAATTCAGCATCAGGAGTGAAATTGATTTCACCTTGGTTCTCGAAATCGTTAGTGCGAGATTAACGCATCGAGAAGATACAATTATATAAAAAGATGCGTCTCTCTAGCCTCAACCCACTTAAAGACTCCCCGCATATTACCTTGGCAGTTTGACGTCACATTTCAAACTTCAAGAGATATCAAAGACACGATTTTCATACTCTGCAATCTCCTGTGATCTCACCACAGTTGTATCGCCTGCATGGTTGCATAATATTCATAATTTATAATTAAATTATGCGAAAACAGTGATAAGATTGTGCTAACGAAAGATAAAATAAATGCATGATTTTTAATGTCAAAGGCTTCCAAATTGAATAGAATGTATATATTGAGTAAATGGAAGTGAAAGAGTTAGAAGAAACGGAAAATTTCATTATATCTCTAATTGTATTTCCGCTTCTGGTTTTCTGTCACGAAGCGTCCATGCTTGTAAAATACATGTGTTTATCAATTCTTGACTGGGTTGAAATATTGACATTAAAGAAGAGTCTCGCGGTTTTCAAGAAAGGAATTAGATTTAATTAAAGAAGGAAAATTACTTTTGGGCTTGGATTCGAAGAAAAAATCAAGTTTACCTCGAGAGTTTAAAAAAATTCGATGTTAATGTGGCGATATTTATAACCATTCTATTCACAGGATCAAAGTTCTTGGAATCAATTTGATATTTGGAACTATTGTGATAATTTGTACAGACTTTCGAAGTGAAAAAATATTAAAGAAAAGTATCTTGAAATTGGCTACAAATATTTTTTCGATGGGTCAATCTCGGGTTTCACATTTGCAATGAAGTCATGATTTACCGACGTGTCTGTCATTCAGCGCTTAATAAACAAAAACTCAAAATTTCTTAATGCGAGACGATTATGCAAGAGACTAGATATTTCTTATTTCGATTCAAAATTTGGTCAATAGCATATAAACCGCAAAGATGTGTGAATACTAAAAAAGATCAATTAACTATTTCGGTAGATTTCTGAAATAAATTGTTGCACAAAATGCCTTCAATTTAAATTTTCAAAAATAATTACGTACTTTGTTGAATCAGTTTGAAGATCATATTGTTCTCTTCTTGTGTTTCGAGAGATATAAGGTCCATACAGTATTCTCTACAAATGTTCCTGGCGTCTAACCAATCGACTTTTTGACTGGAATGTTGTGGTACATGACCACTGTAGAAATAATTGCGTCCTCTAAAGTTGAATTCCTTTGGTCCTGAAAAGGGCGAAGAATAATTTCTTAGCATTGAATGTACACAAAATTTTTCATGCAAAAAAATCATTGATTCGAGAGATTATATATGAATATTCTAAAACAATAGAAATGTATACGAAAATGCATAAAATGTGCAAAAAGGATGGAATGTCACCACTTTTCTACAGCTGCACAATGTTAGGGAATGAATATTTTTCCTTTTTGCAGATAATGAGATTGTTTCTTAATCATCAATTATTTGCCACTACCATTGCTTTGTTTCAAGTGCAACAGTCCTTGACATTTTTGTAAAGTTTGAAAATCATAAATCCGGAAAAAGAGCGAGAATTGACATTTAAATAGAGATTTAAATTTTCTTGAATGTCTGAAGGAGTTCTTGGAAATGTAACTTCAATGGAGCTTACTGCAGATCAAAATGTCTGTTAATCGTGAAATAATACTTGTTCGCCGATTTTTACAAAAGGAGGACCTGTAATAATCTTTCGAAGTGAAGCGAAAAGATTCTAAAGATTAGAGCATTCGTTATGAACTTTTTCTGACAAGAAAGGTGTCTCAAGGCTGCACCTAAATATGTGAGTGTATAATAATAATTACATTCTTTGATATACAAGAAATAATATGTCCACCTTGAATCTTCAAATACAAAGTATATAATCGTTGAAATGAATAACTCTTGGCTACAAATAATGGTCAAAGGGAGTGAATTACGAGCAGGCAATGTTTCTTTGAAAACCTGAATATCTCGAGTCGTCTGTTAATGATGTTGACTGTGGTACACGTGTATCCTTACGCCTTATGGCATAACGATACGTGTTGGTAATCCACCTTACGTTATTATCACATGCTTAAATGTCAATGGTCTCGTTTCTCTTTCACGCAGGAATCTTAAACAGTATACATCAGATCTTTATATGATATGTACGCATGCTACCTCCCTAAACGCACGTGACGTTTTTAAATACCTGATCAAGGAGCTGTTACGTGTCTTGAAACTTCAAACTTGAGACTATCTTGTACATATATTTTATACAATTTCGTCCAGGATTTGCAGTGTTTGTCTCATAATGAGCCCAGAGTTACGAAACGATGGATTCGGTTAAAGCTAGGGTGTGTGACATAACAGTGTTTCTGCCATTACATGAGAGTGTAACAGTGGAAGAAGAAAACTTTCATTTTCATTGCATTTGTTCTGCAGATTCGTCTGACGTGCAGATCTCGCTTCCGAGTCTCATACTGGATAATTATAATTTCAAGAGGTCATTGAACGACTCAGATTTTCATCTGACAATTTTTCAATGATTCGCCCTTTTTTTGGATAAGGCATACAAATTTCATGAATTCGAATAAGAATTAGAAAAAAACTATAATGCAATTCTTCAGTATATATGTCAAATTAATAGTGAAATTTGATTAAGTATCGAGTACGTTAAATCGTGTGAGTGGAAAAGTTTTTTTACCACTGTCCCTGAGGTGGAATTAACCGAATTGACCCGGTGACCCATGTGGAAAGAAAAAAAGTTTCTCTTCCACAACATTCTTACATCGCTTTTTCTTCTTCCTTCAAGTTTATTCAATTAAAATCAAATTAATAATTTTATATACATAGAAAATAAAGGATTTTTTTTAAATTTGAGTTTTTTTCTCTCATTAACTTCTGAAGTCATACTCAATCTTTCTGATGAAGATTTAAGAAAATCATGATAGCATTTAAGTGGACGTATTGACACACACCTTTACCTCGGCAAGTCAACAACCGGAGACGCAAACGATAACAATTATGTGTAAACACACAGGCTCAGTATGTAAGTCCGTATAATAATTAAAATTTTCTAATCAATAGTTTATTTATTAAATCATCAACCTCAATACCCTGGCTTTTATCAATAGTCAAATGACCGAGATCGGTTCACATAAATTATTTATATTTACATACCTAACAAACTGATACTTGAGCACTATATCTATTCAAGAATTGTTCACATCAATTACATTTTTCTTGAGCTATTCCTAGTTATAATAAGCTACATTATTTATATGAATATGTTAAAGTCCTTGGGAAATAATATTACTATTAGTGAGATATAAAATAAGCAAAGTTCAAATTAAGAATTAATTTTATTGAAGTATTTTATAATCAAAAATTCAAATCGAAAAAATTTCTTATAGAAGCTTATCAAATTTGGTAGTTTTAACATTCAATATTTTAATTTGAAAGACTCAAGCATTAATCTAAAATAAAATAGCCCTGATGTCAATAAAAATTATTTAAGAAAGATAATTATTGTAAATACTAAATTACTTTAAAAGAAATTAGAAATATCAAATTAGGTTAATTTTTCTGAACGCGCGGTTTAAAATGCAGTTGAGTGACATTGTTTCATGTGTGAGATGAGAGTGAATTGCAAAAGGTTTATATAATCCGAAGATGTAGGTGCCGTAACTGATTGGCGTAAGTGTAATACTAATTGCATGATGCAGTGAAGCCATTGTAATTCCAGAGAAGAGATCAGTGAATTACGTGTTAACTAATTACTAGCTTATTTGCCCACTAGAGACTATTATATATTAAATATGATAGACGTTTTATATTGTACCTAACGATTTACAAATCATACTTTATTTTTGAATTTTTAATCAATTTCTTTCATATTTAAAGTCATTTAAAGCTTGAAATCTTCACATTTTTCATATTTAAAGTAATTGAGGGCTTACGAGATTTATTTTAAGCTTCAAATTTAGACACCTTAAAATGAAGAAACTTTATAGAATTATTAATCTAATAAAAAAATGTACAAACTGAGGAGCATCAGTTATCTATAAGTTATTATACAAACTAAAAAAAATAGAAATTGAAATTTTTCGTGCTAAACCTTCAGTAATAGAAATATACCGTACAAATGCGATACAAAAATTTAACATTTCTGGAAGCCTTTACAGGAATATTTTCAAATCTAGAAGTTGTAGATTAAACAAACTTTCGGAGTTTGACTTTTCCACAAACAGGATTTCGCCTTTAGAGGGATATTTTCAAATCTAGAAGTTGGTAATGAAAAAAATGTCGGAGTTTGAATTTTCCAAAAAAGGACTTCTTTATCTTTTCATCTATTCAGAAAACTGAAAAATTGAGGGTTTTCTAAAAAAAATAACACGGAAGCTTAAAACATATGCACTCGTTGAATGGAATAATTATTTCGTCTAAAAATATTTTAAAATTAAATTGCAACATTGAAATGGAATGTCTACAACTTTTGAAAAATAAATAAAAAACATAAATAAATAAACTGAGTGGAAGTTGGTTTCTCAATGTCAAATTTGCATGGTAATCCCATCTTTCACTTTCTACTCTCGATTAATTAAAAAATCGTCGATTCTCGTACAGAAAAACAGAAACTGTCATACTTAGTCTCTATAAAGTATCTCGAATACATCAAGAATTCATTAATGAACTACTTGTTGCATAATACAAAGTTTGGCGATCTACTGCGATCAGATAGAAGCCTCGACTATAATTGGCACTAGAATTTTAATGAATTTGCAATCAATCTAATAATAATCGTAAAAATTTAAGAATGCCTCAGAACTAAGAATTAAATTAAAGAGCTCTCTGTATTTCAAAACCATGTATTTTGAAACTATTCTTAATTAACAAAGTTTTTAGACTGTGAAACATGTATATGTTGAAAAAATCAGTATAGTTTTTTAAACTTGGATGCTTTACAAATTTGAGAAAACTTTAAGAATCAAAATATTTTTAATTTAGAACACCCTCACTTTTGTCACATTTGAAAACTGAAATTCTTTAAAATTTACAATTTTAAATGATCTATTTTCATGCCATAAGTAGTGTAAGTAATATCTTCAGATCGCCGGATATAATTTTTTTTAGACTTTAAGACAATATAAATTTTGATTTGTTACAATTTTGATTGAGAATATGAAATCGTTTGTTTTTAACTATGTAATTTAACACAAATAAAAATAATAATCTTCGTATTTATTCATTTGTTCACTTTGTCCGCAGTGAAGCTCCTATACTGTATAAATCATTTAAATTTGACAGTGTATTAGTATGCAACAGTTTGACTTTTAGTATCAAGGTCCTAATTTAAAAGCACTTCAATTTAAAATAAAGTTTTTTTTTTCATTTTCGCTTCAAGTTTTAATTTATTCATTATTAAACCTTCCAATTAGATATTACATATATCATTTTCAAATTTTTAAGAATAATTAGACTTTAAAAGCTTAAAATTTTAAATATCATAAATAAAAGAGATTTTTTGTATACAGAAATCTCATTTTTTAGTTTAGAAAAATCTATCGAATTATTTTAAATGTCACTTGATACTATATGATGGAATATACCTATGCATGATAATAATTTTTATCATCCTTAAAACTTTAATAATTCCATTTTGTAGTTACATATTTGAATGTGGAATTCTGAAATAGTTCAATTTTTACAGCTTTGAAAATAAATTATTCAGCTTCAAAAGCTTAAATCTGAAAATACTAGTTTTTACGTTTTTGTAATGTGTGAATCGGGAACATTACAAATTTTTAAACATATAATTTTGTTATGTTGAAGATATTGACCAGATAAAAATAATTTTAATTTTACAGTGGGGGAGAGTTCTAGTAATGTTAATAAAATACTTTTTAATTTTTTTTTTAATTAGTAAAATAATATAAAAGAGTTGTTGAGGATGGAAAAAAGAATTATTTTTTGAAGAGTTAAGGTATACAATCAGGATAACCTGTGAAAACCTGGTTAAAAGTTTTTAAATCTTGAAAAATAAAAACGTTTTTCAAAATTGTAAAATAGTTAGTGAAATAGTTTGGGTCGCGGTTTTGGTATAGATTTAAAAATTTGAAAAAATGCTATGGGTTTAAAAACTATTGCAACCTTTTTAGTGTGTATTTTTCATCAAATTAGTTCATTTCGAATCTGCGAATTACCACTATTCTTTCGTAACATTTGAAAACTTAAAACCTCTTTGTGGTAGTCGAAAGTGGTACTCAAAAAAAGTGTGAAAAATAAGGCTCTTTGGTTACGATATAATTAGAAGGAGGAAGGAAGGGTTCAAAACACGTATAAAAGCGCGTTCTGTAATACATATAGACGACCCCAATGTGATCATGTATAATTCATTATATATTTTACATGGAATTTGTAAAGAATGCAGTGAGAAAGGAATAGAATTTTCTTAATGCCTCATGGATATTTGAAGCAAATCTATTCATAAAATGAGCACCAGAAAATTATAAATTATGAAATATTTTGGGAGTTATTAATAATTTAATAAAACTTTAAAATTATAACTTTATCTGCAATATATTTTACAATATATTGCAATATGTTGTTAAATAACACCTAGGGGTCCAAAATGTCAAAAAAAGCTTTACGTATTTTTTCAAACGGGCCCTATTTTTGAAGAATTATTTTTTAATTTAACTTTTGCGGGTAAAAATGCGTTACGGGTGCTTCCCTTTGAAAATATACTACCGTAGCAAAATTTCGCAATACTGTCTAACATTTTCGAGGCCTGGAGGTTATGAAGCAAAGGCTTTGTAGAATCCTTATCGCATCAATATTGTAAAACGAACAAATTGCATCACAGGAGCGGTCAGTGACAAAACCTGGCTCAAGAAGAGAAGTTGTTAACACTGGTCCATTCGCACGTCTCTTATGCAATTGTGATTAAATTGCACCTTCCACATACCTTATGTGGTGCCTGTGATACTTTTACATACTCGAAAAATAAAACACGATCTCTTATTTATTGACCTTTTTAAAATCGATGTTTATCCTCTCCTAAGTGCTTTACTATAGATACATGTATCAGGTGCGTAAAATACTGTCGATGTAATATCAATACAATAATGTAAATAACTTTCTTTCTTATTCCAATATTTATCAATTCTTTTCATCAATTCAATCTTGGAATTCCTTATATTCTTATGATTCTTATATAATGAAATTAGATCTCATAGCTGACTATCTCAATGGCCATGAGTTTCGTGATCGCTATATACTTTCTTCCCGGGCGCCTCTGATTCTACCATATCGATTCGTTTATTATGCAACCTGGTTTTATGATCAAACGACTGTCAAATTTCCTACAGCTGCAAATGTATCATATCCGATAATATCAAATAGGATGAACGTCCGATCCGAGTTTTAAGATGCGGATGAAAAGTTTCTTAAATACTTTTTATTTAATGACTTAACATATTTCATATTTGTGTTCTCGTAAGAATTTGAGATGATTCCAATGTTCAATTTTAATGCTCATGAGAAACATCCGATGAGAGAAATTCAACGGAAAAGGAGACAAGACATTCATCAAAATTTCTCTCTTAACGATGCAGCTGGTGTTATTAAATTTCTTCAAGTCTGATATCATCTCTAAGATAAAAATATATCCACGAAAATTTGTTAATAAGAGGACAGGAGCTTGTGGCCATCCATAAATTACGTAACAGCTTTTGCGGGAAGGTGGTCCGGGCAAATTCCACTATCTGTTACATAGGAAGGGGGAGGGGACATCGATACTGCTACGTAATAATGTTAATAAATCAACATTTTAGGAAATTCATTTATCTAAAATTATAAGATATAACGTTAAAGTTAAGTAATTTTAAAATCCAAGATTGTAGTAATAAAGTCTTCATAGTGGTATAATTAAACTAGTATTATCTTTTTTCATAATTCAAGAAAAAATATATCCATAAAAACAAAGTTTTCTCACCATTTTTGAAATTAATAACAAAAGCAAAATCATTCAACATTTTTTAAGTTTATCGGGATAAGGTGAGATATTTGAAATGATTTCAAGACATTTCAGAGGATTTTCAACACTTTCAAATATTGCAAAAGGTTCTTAATGAATTTAAATCGATTTCACGGCATTTTATCAGATTTCCGAGGAAATATTTTAATGAAAATTAAATGGAAAAGAGGAAAGTCTTACGGAAAATTCCATAACGGTAGACTGTTCGTATTAAATAATTGTAGATATGTGCTAATAACTTTAAAAAATGGTACTAATGATTTTAAAAAATAGTAAAAAATTTAGTTTTTATCAATCTTTTTCTACTAGAAGTAGATGACACAGCTTTTATGCGTTTTAATTTTCGAGAATTGTATATAGTTCCTTTGTTGTATGTTTCATATTGGTTTAATTTTCTTTCTTTTTATTTTAATAACTTCTAATTATTTAATAATTCGAATGTCGCAAGTAACAACTAAATTGTATTTAACAAGGTATGACTGAAAATATATGGAAAAATTTCATAAAATAGGTGGAGTGGGGTTCCATCCCACTTCCTTAAGTCTTGTTACATGAGAGAGGAGAGGGGTAAAAATTGGCAAAAGATGTGTTACTTAATTTTTGGATAGCCCATTAAATGAAAAAAGTTCTCAATTGAAAGTATTGTCTTTTATATCAATCAAATTTGTAAGGCTTCTCATCATAAATAGTCTTCTCTAATCAATCTTCTATGTGCATGAGGCAAAGATATTGAGTCGATATTTGCCTAAGTCAAAGAAACTAGTGTTTCTCATTCACCAACTGCCCATCTAAGGCATGTGATTAATTCTCCTCTATTTTTTGTAATGATATGATGAAGACGATAAAGAAAATGAATGGAAAATTGAATAGAAAACTGGACAGGTGGTTGAGGTGGTTAATGGGTATAGATCGGGTCAGCAGATTTAAGAAGATGATCCTATTGTATTCAGCGGGTTGGGGGTCATCGAAATGTCTAACGAGGTGTAAGATTTACTGCACTTCTGCCATAAAAATCCGCATCATCCAGAGGAGGATCGCTATCATCTATCGTCTATCGTTTTTCCTCGCTTAAGTCTTTATATTTAGTACGGCCAACAGAAAAATCTCACTTAGCATCACAAACCAACGTCATCGGGCATTCCGCGCGAGTGAACATGCGATCATTAAAATACGCAGTTGTGGTTGTATCCGAACATCATTCTTGCACTATTGCAATAGCCGAGTCTGGCTGTCTCCCACGGCTCAGTACCGCTCTCACGTTATTAAATACCGTGGAAATGCGCTCGTTTTGAAGCTCCTCCTGATAAATACTAACTGCTAACTGCTAACTGGAGAGAGGTTTCTCGCCTCTCTTTTACAATTTACAATTTATAATTTTTGCAATTTACATTCAGCCATTCAGCGGTTCAGGATTTTATATACTGGATGGCCTTGAAGGACAACCGAATTCCAACTAAAGGTCAATCAGATTTATGACCAAAGCTTTCCAAACATTGCAAAAAAGTGATAGTCTGAATTCCATTTATAAATTAATCCGAACATTGAACAAAAAATATAGTGTGCACTCCAGCTATAAGCAAAATCTTTATGTGGATTGAGCAAGTAGATTTACATTTTTAGGAATGGTAGAAATATTTCGAATTAGTAGAGATGGGAACATCTGGTAAAGGATTTAAAATTTACTTTTGCGAAATTTCCGAATGCCTCAAATTTACCTTCTTTCTTGAAGCAAAATTTCTGATTTGTTTTTTATTTCTCATAATCTGACAGTTACGTTTAAATAAAGGGTCAAGCATAGACAGCTTGAAATTTTGTACAAGGATAAAAAATTGGAAGATTTCAAAATTCTAGATTTTTCAGGCTTCCTTTAATAGAATTTAAATATTTCATCAATTTTGAAAAATATCCTATTTTAAATATTTTAAAAGTTATCTATTTAAATATTAAATGTTTAATATTTCTAAATTTTTAAAGAGCTTTTATAGTCTTACAAGTTATAAAGTTTTCTTTAAATGTACATCAAGTCACAAAATCAATCGTCTTTGAAATATGTTGTTTTTCCAAGTAAATAAGAATTTTGTTTAAAAAAACAACCATTATTTCTTTGAACATTTTCAACTTCAAACTTAATTGTGATTGTCCTCTTTCGAGATCCGCTGGAAAATTTACCGAATTGTTAAAAAGTAACAAAATGGCGGTGATTTTCTGAAAATATTAAGACTAGGTTTTCGCAAGAACCCTGACTTTTTGACTCATTTTTTTATTTCTGAATTGGTACTCGCACGATAAAAAAAAATCTTGTAAGATTAATGCACGCAAAACTATTTTCATGGTACAAGATTTTTTTTTTGAAAAATCGAATTTTTGGAAAAATTTTTATAAACAATCGGAAGATTTGACCAAATTCTGAAAAAAGTTTCTTATTTTAAACTATTCCAACAAAGTGCCTCGTAGTCTTTTATGGTATATTGTATTTTGTAATGAGAAAACTAAAAAATTTAATGTTTCAAACAAAATTATCGTCTCCCAGGTGAAAGAGTTAAATATAGTTTATATATAGTGAAATAAGACCATGATATTTGTTATTTTTTTATGAACTTTTCTATGTAAAATAAAAGACAAAATAATAAATATATTGGATAAAATAAAAACTGGGGGTTTCACTAAATATACTTTCCATGTTTTCAAAATTCAACCAAAAAAAGCTGAATTTATTTGAAAACTCTACCTTCATTATTTTATCTTTTTTTTAATTAGCGCTTATATAAAGAAGATATTTAGAGGGATTTACGCAGGCAAAATAATGTTTGTGACCACGAGAATTTCTTTTTTGAAAAATTGAATTTTTCTCGTGAATGATAAACAATATCATAAAAAAGCAAGAGGTATTTTTCGTAAAACTTTTTAAGATGAGCAAATTTTTCGAACAAAATTCTCGTTGCTACAAAAATGGTTTGGCCCGCATTAAAATTACAAACTGTCTTCGTTTTAAAAGAACAAATACCACACAAAAAATAATAAAATCTAGTTATAATATTTTTAGAAAAAGCGCAAACATTTTCTGAATTTATGACATTTTGTTAATTTTTCGGCGTATTGCGAAAGATGACAATTAACCTCACCAGACTTTGGAAATGAAATTTAAAAATCTCAATTTATTCAAAAGTGGTACATGTTTCAAGAAAGAATTGGTGTTTTTTTTTTAATTCGATATTCAAATATTTACAACAACCTGTCAGATTTATTAATTAACTATGAATTGGATAACAATATAATTGACTCCATATCCAAATAATGCAAATTCACAAGGTTCAAGTTTTCAGACTGTCATTTTAAAGGTTTCTAATTTTTGAGATTTATAAAGTTAACATTTTCTTGCAATTTTTAAGATTTGCAAATTTTTAAGCATTTTAAAATTGATGGAATGAAACTTGAAAATTAATTTTAAAAATTCTAAGCTTCCTAAGTTTCAAGCATCGAAATATAAGAAACTTTTTAAATGCTTCCAAATTAGAGGGGCTTGAAATTGATGTAATTTGTGATATCGAAAACAATTTTGAAGATTTATAAATTCAAAATACTTCTGCATTAAAATCTTTGAAATTTCAATAATAATTATAAGATTTTCAAATTATTGATGGTTCTCAATTTAAATTGATCGTAATTTATGATTATTTTTTATGTGAAAATTTACAATTTTAAACCTTCCGAAATTAAGAAGCATCAAAATTAGAAGGACTTGTTAAAATTCGCAAGAAAACTTGAGACTTCTTGACTCTTTTCTATTTTCACCAAATTAGAAACTTTGCTAAAGGTTTCGAAATATAAATTATTCTTAAAGGATTTCCAAATCAACTTCGGACTATGTAAAACTTATCATTTTACACCGTTTCAATTTAGGTTTAGATTACATATTGAAGCCTCATAAATTTAGATATAATCTTATTTAGATATTTAAAAAAAATAAACCAAGTTTTAAAAAGCGTATAATTTTGAATCTAACACTAAGAATATCAAAATCTAAATGATTTCAAAAATTTAATTAACGTAGGCATAAGACTTCTGGAACCAATTGCATTATACTTACTTTATACCATTCTAACCTCAAAATCTCAACTTTGACATGATTTTTCGGCTTTCGTGGTATAAAATACTGTTCGATAC
>JAWWLR010000158.1:66976430-66987615 GCA_035041075.1 Acraspis erinacei | reverse complement strand
CCGGTGCAATTTGTATCAATTTGTCAAAACAAACATTTTTTCTATAAAATAATATATATTCTTAGATCAGTAACAGTCTTTTTAGCGAATAGAAATGGATTACCCTTTTTTAGTGGTCTTAAATTCTTTCGTAAACCTTACATGGACGCAAATAGGTGCATTTACCTTACATCAGAATTGGGGGCACATTTTCGGCTCTCCCTCGCCGCCAGTATAATATTTCTAAAACCATCCCTGAACATTTTTTATCAGTTTTTTAAATATTTTATAGTTGTCATAGTGAAGGGATGTTTTTAGAAAATTTATTTTAGGATCGTTGGAGAGCCTAAAATGAGCCTTCAATTTTAGTGTACTCAATTTTAAGATTAGTGCATATTTAATTATTATGCTAGTTTTTTTTATGATAGAGGTTGTTTTTGAAAATTTTCGCCGCGGCTCATGCAAGAGCCTTAAATGAGCCTTCAATTCTGACATACTCAGCTTTATGATTAGTGCAAATTTGGTGCAATTTATCAGCACCTTTAAGTAAGGAGTATTTTTCTAATGTGAAGGGTTGATTTTGGAAAAGTTATTTTCGGGGCGTTGGAGAACCTGAAAAGAGCCTTCAATTCTAGTTTACTCAATATCAAGATTAGCGCATAATTTATTTTTAGGGTAGTTTTTTATGATAGGGGTTGTTTTTGAAAAAGTGCGCGATGGGTCATGCAAGAGCCTACAACGAGCCTTCAATTCCGATTTACTCATTTTTATGATTAGTGCATGTACAGTGTACTTTATCAGCACTTTTAAGTAATGGTTAATTTTCTAACTTCAAGGGATGGTTTTGGAAAAGTTATTCATAAGTTTTTGATAAATTTCGCCGTGGTGCAAGCAAGGGCCTTGAACGAGCAATCAATTCTTGTGAACTGAGTCTTAAATTTAGTGGATATCTAGTGCCAGGATAGTGTCCGCCGCACGGGTTACCGAGTCTCTTCCAGAGTACGATGTAGAAATCGAGTCCGCAAGCCGACACAAACGTTTGAAATAATTACTTTCTTTACAGTGTTTACTGGATGCCGGAGTTCTAATTTTTTATGTTACGGTCATCTCTTTCTACTTATCCGTTATTTTTTTTTGCAATTTATTTCATTTTGAGGAATAAGCAGATTCGAACGTTTGAGCTTTTGTTAGGAAATCTTATGTTTTATGGTTTAACAAGGAAACCGGCGGTTTTCACGTATTCTTTAAGTTCGATTTCATCTCTTGATTCGATGATTATTCCTTGATCTTCTTGGGGAATGTATCGTAAACGGCTGAAGCGTAGATTTTTCTTATTATTGGAGAAGGCACTCTGGGTTCTGCACTTGTTTGGGGATTCGGCAATTTATTCTGGTTGAGATTCATTTTGTGGGGAGTCCTTGGGCACTCTGCACTAGAGGTTCTTTACGTTAATGAGGCTTTGAACACGAAATCACGTATAATGCTAAGGAAACTTTATTGTCAGATACTGAACTTCTCGGCAATCTCGAACTTTATCTGCTCCTACGAAACGCGACCGTTCGCTTCGGAATACAATTTTAGACTGGAGGTATTCAATTGCTTCATTCTTAGTGCGTTGTTTAGAATTGTTGAATGTTCAATTTTTTATCTCATAGTTTGTTTTCTATTCATTAAAAGTATTTGCTTTTTTACAGAATTGAATGCTGCTAGTAATTCGGGAGCAGGTTCTGGTTATCCGGGATCAAGTTCTGACGGTATCAGAGGTCGTGAGGCGAAGCGGGCCAAACCCGGACCAAAGCCAAAGCCACAAATTATGACGGGAAGACCGCTACCTCCGAAGTATGAACCCATGTGGTGGGTCAGGTATAAGCGTCAAGACATTCATATGTGGATAAAGGCGGACCAAACATTAGAGTATGCAAACTTTCCTGGAATGTATATTGTTAATTACAAGACTCCAAAACTATATAATTATATAGTCGGTCTTGATAAAATATTAGGTTACGAAACGGTTATATATGTCCTTCAAAATGGAACACTTCTATCAGTCCGAGCGCCGCAAACCAATAGTAAGGATAATCCGTCAATTGCGTAACAGTTTGTTTGCTAGTTCTTACCCCTTCTCTTGTCCATCCTAAGAAAATGATAACAATATGGAAAATTTATCAAAGCAACTACAAAATCCTTGAGAATTAAAATCTATTTAATCCTGTGTCGTGCAGTAGAAAAACATTAATTAGAAACTTAATTTGTTAACTTTTTTAACAACTAGTAAGTATTTTCAATTATTTAGTATTGAATATGAATTTTTCTGGATTTTTCGATAAGTCAAACGTCAGCCAACATAACCTAAAAATTTTATAAAAAGATTCCGATCAACATGCAATCTCACAGCACTGATATACAACAATAGTATAGAATTTTCTTCAATCAATCATCAATTCACTCGGTTCGATGTTTTTAACAAGAATTAAGAATAACTAAAAATATTTAATGATCTTCAGCGTATTAGCGTTTTGAAATGTCGTAGAAGAAGTTTCTTTTTGTGAATATTTATTGTAAATAACCGAGAATCTTTTAAATTGTTTCAAATCTTTTGAGTCCTTGAAATATTTGAAAATATTTTCAAATATGCAAAATCCCTTAAAATCCTTAAATTCATCGAAATTTAATTACAATATTAATTATTGACCGCCTTTGGAGCTCTTGAAAATTTCGTCGAATCATTTGCAATATATCAAAATCCATTGAAATATTGGGAATGCTTGAGAATTCATTAAAATACTTTACTTAGAAACTTCAAAATCCCACAAAATTACTAAAATATCAGGAAATCTTATAAAAGTGGTTAAAATCTATTTAAAATCCCTAAGATAAATTTTTAACTTTGAAATGTTTTATTTCTTTTAAAAATTCCTTGAAATTTTTATAAATATTTTAAAGCACTTTAAATCGTTTAAAATCTCTTGCAATTTTACAATTTTTCACTAGCAATATCTCCAGGGGTTTATTTTCATTTTTTCAAGGAAGCCATTGTTTAAACAATTAAATTGCTATTAAGCATTGTTCCTTCATTATAAATAAAATTATTAGCCAAAAAGAAATTTCAAGTCCATAAGCAGATTTCTCAGTTATATATCTCCAGGAGTTTTCTTTAAATTTTTTAAAGTAATCTTTTGAACTTTTTACCATTTTTAGAAAATCCTTTTAAAATTATGGATCATAAATCAAAGTTACCTACTGACACAAAACGTACCCCAGACCATGGTAAATGAAAGAAAAATGTGAATAAATTAAAAAGTTAGTTTAAACGTTTTTAATTCCCTCCACTTGCAGTCGCTTTTGATACGCCATGGAGAATATACCTCATATCATCATCATATAGCACCATAAAGCATTGCCCGTGGACGGGATAAAATCAATGCTTAAACTGACTTTTTTTAATTATTTAAGTTTCTGTTTCAATTATGATATTTTAGTGTACGTTATTTTTCAGTAAATAACCTTCGATTTTTTCGTATAGTTATTAAATAAATTTCTAAAAATTACAAACAATAGTGTGAGGCGATCCTTACTGTTTACGTTTCGATCCCCCGAAATCAGTATAAGGCTATTTGAAGGCAACACCCGCAACTGGACTTAAAACGAGAGTTTGGTGTACATAAATTTCTGATTCACTTATGAGACTTTAGGGTACGTTATTTTTCAGTAAGCAAACTTTAATTGTTTTCTATAATTACTAAGTCAAATCATACAAATTAGAAACAATGGAATTGTTAAAAAAATGAGTTTTTTGGAATAATTAAATAAACACCTAGAGATATCCTAGCCCCAAGGCTTCATAAAAATAGAAGTAAAAAAAATGTTTAGTTTTTCGCAATGAAAATTACTGAATTTTTAATTAACGGCTATAAGTTTTATTTTTAATTATTATTTTAATTAATTTTTAATTTAATTAAGTAAATTCTTTAAATTTATCTTTTACTAACAAGACCTACTAAAGAACTTTCCACAAACCAGCCGCCAAAATTGAGGTGTGAAAACAAAATTTCTGAAGCAGTACAATTTATTTAACGGTCATAAAAAAGTATTTTGAAATATATATCAAAATCAATTATAAAAGTAACGATTTTTATAATGCAACTATTTTACTAAACAACTATAATAACTTCTTACATGCAACGAATATCTTCCCATGACTGTTCTTCAATGCTTTACAAAAATTTTAATTAAATAAGAAAATTTAATTTTTATATTGACTTTTATTGGTTTTTTTCACATATATTTATATTATTTTCAAGTCGGAAACTATCTGGAACCTACTCAAACCAAGTGGTTTATCGTTAATGAAAATGTGTACTGGAAGGTTCAGGTAAGGCCTGTGGAAATTCCGCCTCCAGAAGGACAGAGGCATCCAACATATAACTACGTTCCAATCTCAATTGAGCTCTTACCTGATGGAAATTTACGAGATATGAGAGTTAATGATCTGAAAAGAAAGTTTGAGTATTTTTTGGGTATGACATTTTGTACTTACTCAACATATAGAACAAAACATCCAGAAATTCAGGGAGGTTACTTTCCTAACGCCATTCAAAATGGTGAAATATTGATTTGTTGAACAACGAAAGTAAATAAATTTTCACGAATGAACTCAATATTGCTCTTCAACTGCATCATTTTTTAGGACAGCCATACAATGAATTTAATTATTGAAGGATTCAGGTGTTCGTGTGTAATTTCGTCAGGAATTGTAAACTAATATTTTAAGTAAAGCTTGAGGCATTCTATTATTTCAATGTAATGGCTCTTATTAATAAATAACTATTCAGCTCAAAATTCAGTTTATCTCGCTCGGTTTTGAATGCATCCAAATAAAATTTATATTACTTCCCTTAATTGAAAAATTGTTATGCGATTCATTTCAATTTTTTTTAGTAACTGCTTAAACATGCCGAGGAAAGATCCGAAAACTTTCCTAAATTTCTTTAAAGAGGTGAATAAAAACGCGAAAAATAATCCAATATGAATCAAATTCACTGTTCGCAAGTTTTTGATATCGCTTAATTAAGATTAGAATTTAATTAAATATCAAAATTTCAAGAAAAAGCAACATCGTATAAGCTACATAAAAAGAAAATATTACTGTATTTTTATGCAGAGTGTTCGCTTGCTCCTGTTCTTATTTTCCAGCTCTTAGGAACATTCTCTTTAAATCTGGCAAACAGCTATCTTAACGGCAAACATTCGGCTCGGCTAAATTTACCTGCCGCTCAGTTCGTGACCCGAATTACAATCTATGCTTTATCTTTTCTCGGTCTATAATATCTGGCTGTCTTTCTTTCTTTAAAAACCGTACTAAAGTTTCCTAAATCGGTGCTCATTAATCTATAGAATTTTGCCTATTTCTTGTTTTATCGTTTATACTCTGATCAATTTTAATGGGTATGTTGAAATTGTCAAAATAAAATAGAAATAAACAACTTTGATTAACTGGGGGGTAGGCAGGTGAACTTGCATTTCTTAATGTGTGCTAAATAGATTCAAACTCAACAGTTGTCTCGTATCATAAAGACGGCTAAGAACTTGAATCAGCCGGGTATGGATGGTGTGAACAGCTTCTGGTATCAATACCTAGATGTTTTGCACCCGCCCTTTCTGAGACCCTTCAAAACATCTTGTAAAACCCACACCACTTACCCTCTTTTATGATGGAAGGCGTAACGTATATGATACCCAAAAAAGTAGGTGCCAGGAGTCGTAGTGATTACCGGTCAACAACCTGCCTCTATACCCTCTATAAGTGGTTGCGGCTATCGTTTCTGGCTTCATCTATAGATATGGTGAGGAGAACAACGTCCTGTCTGAAGAACAGAAGGGTTGCTGTCGAGGCGCCTGTGATTGTAAGGACCAAGTTACGGTTGATAGTGTGGCTGTCTTTCATGCGAAACACCACCAATGCAATTTTCACAAGGCATACATTGACTACCAACAGGCGTTTCCCTCAGTGACCCACGATTATTTACTTAAGGTCCTTAAGACATATAAGATCTTTCCGCGCGTCATCCGCTTTTTGTATCACGCTATGTACTCATGGTACACAAGGATGAAATGTTTTAGTCATAGTGTGATGAGCGAGACCCAGTCCTTGCCCATTAAACGAGGGATCTTCCAAGGTGATTCATTCAGCACACTACGGTTTTTTACGGTTTTTTAGGTCTGGACATATTGCATGCGAGGGTTCCGCTCCACTCTGCGATTAAAGAAGAGCTTTAGACTGCTTGTTTGGGTCGCCTTAGTCTGATTCTGGCATCTGGCCTCAATTCGAGGAACGTCGTCAAGGCAATAAACACCTATGTCATTTCTCTCCTAACATACTCCTTTGATCTGATCACCTGGACCATGACTGATCTCTAGAGGCTTAACAGAATCATCCACGTGAAAATGTCTGAGCACCGAATACACCATATAAGGACAGCTGTGGAGACAATGGTACTGCCACGCAAGTTCGAAGGCAGGGGGATACTGGATGTTCGTCGGCTGTGTGACTCTCAGCTTACGCAATTTCGCGAATATTTCCAAAAAAGGACTAACATCTTATTCTACCACTAAATCTGTAGAGTTGACCTGTATACCACTTACAACTTGCAGCTGTTGATTCCCAGAGCATCAGAAATTTCAATGCTGAACAGCTAGCTGCTCAGTGGCGAGATAAACAGCAGCAGAAGCAACATCCCCAAACATTAGATCTTCCTTGTGTCGATAGTGATGCTTCAAACCTTTGGTTAAGACGAGGAGAACTGTTTCCGGAGACGCAGGCATTTGTCATTGCCATCCAGGACAGGGTAATCAAAACCTGGAATTAACAAAAACAAATGCTCAATATGATGGCAGTTATTGATAGATGCCGCCTTTGTGGAGATCTCAATGAGAGCATTCAGCACATCATTGACAGGTGTAGGATGCTCGCCTCGCAAGAATACACGCACAGACATAATGATGATGCTGGGATAATTCCCAAAAAATTGCCCTGAACAATAGTTTACGAGAGAAATTTGAGCCTCACTAGAAATATACCCCTGTTAATATATTAGAGAACGAAGATCATCACCTATACTTGGACAGGACTATTCTCACTGACCAGCTAGTCAGACACAATCGATGAGATGTCCTTTGGTTGGACAAACGTGTTCAGCACGTGAGAACAATAGACATCAGCGTTCCTCTTAACAATAATATAAGGCTCGATATACTGATAAGATCCAGAAATACTCGGAGTTGAAGCAGGAGATCCTGACCGTGTGGAGGGTGAATAAGGTTACCATCCTCCCGGTCGTGATCTGCTCCACTGGGAATGTTCATACGAGGTGTGTACAAATTATGGAAGATCTGGGAGCGCGAAATTCGCTACATCTAATGCAGAAGGCGATATTGCTGAACAGATGCCGCATCGTACGAAGTTTTCTGATTGTAGACAAGGATAGCGGATGGAATTGCCTTCTATAGCCATCCCGGGTACACGGTAGATGACCGTGATAATCACATTTTTATCTTTAGACATTTAATTTTTGACTTTTAATTACTAACTTTTCTTTTCCTTTTCTTCCCTTTTGATGAATATGTGTGTCTGTGTGCGTATGTGAAGTTGTGTGGAAATCTCCTCTACCAATGTAATCAAAATGTTCAAGATTTTGGTTAACTTCTTCAGTTTTTTTAATTATTATCCCAAATTCGTATTCTCCGACTCAGAAAGCCGTTTATTACTTCTTCGTCTTCTTTTGAATTCAAAATTTCAATTTCTTGTTAGGGATAATAATAACAAATTTATATTTACTTTGGAATATTTTAAACTGCATTCATAGTCCACGCATGCATGCTTCGGTTAGATCGGAATTCCGTCACGGGGCGATTGTACGCATGCTGACTTTGGCAACGCATTGTGCACGCACTAAATGTGCATCCACAGAATGCTCTTAGATGTGGTGCATTCTTGCAAGCATTTCGTGCGGGAAACGTGTGCGCACGAATTGTTCTCTGTGTTTGTTTTGACACGAGATTCTGGTCCTAGTTTTATTCTGGCTAGAAACGAACTTGCAGCCCAAACTAGGTCGATAGTATCTGGAACGAGGAGAGATAAGTGTAGTTTTGGTTCCGAAAAGAAACGAGTAATAGTATCTTCTTTTCCGGAAACACTTTGGATACGAGTCTGGAAACGTTCCTTAAAAAATATGATTCGGATCCAGAGCGGTCGATTTGCGGTTTATGATTCACAAGCCCAGAGTTACTGAATGTATCAAGAATAGAATGTTGTATTCTAGAGATCATATCTCGAAATTAGCCAAAGTTCAAAAATGAGTATTCAAAAATGAGGGATCATAGGTCATCTTAAGTTGAAAACAAATTGAACCTGCCTTATTTCAGTTGTATAAATATATATTTACTTCATCGATACGTAACCACATTAATAACAAAAAATCAGAAAATATATACTGTGTACTATATTTAAACAAACAAAATATATTTTATAGTAAATTTTAAAACCCTAACTTCAAAATAATCGGATAGAGGCTTAATTACAAAGAATAATACGATTAATTATTTCTATCGTTTTGGAAATCGTTCAATTTTTCTCATTTTCTGACGTCAAGATTGGCATCCCAACTTGTTTAAGTCCATCTCTTAATCTTGTACCAAGATCTTGGTCCACTTGAGTGAAATTAGCAACAGCTCGTTGAACAATGAAAGGGGAAGCACTTTTCAAACTTGTAACTAAATTATTGACAAGACGATTTTTTTCATCTGAATCAAGTACGTCCCTCCAAAAAGTAGTAACTTGACTAAAATTATCTTCGTTTATGGGTGTGTAACGATCAGCTTGCCCAATTATATTGAAAGCAGGTTCCTTTAAACTTGGTGTTTGTTCAGGACCTTTGAAACTATTTGGATAATAATTTGGTGCTCCTCCCTGAGAATTAATCGACATTTTTCCATCTCTTTGATAATTCATTGTTGTCATTATCTGAATTTCAAATAAAAAATAACTACTACTTATTCAAGATAGAATTTAGTACATGAAGTAAATGAAGAAACATTCTACCTTATACGGACAATTAACAGGCAGCTGAAGATGATTTATACCAAGACGATACCTCTGAGCATCACCATAAGCAAAGATACGACCTTGAAGCATTTTGTCTGGAGTTGGTTCAATGCCAGATACCATATGAGCTACATTAAAAGCAATTTGCTCCACATCAGAAAAATAATTTTCTGGATTTTTGTCCAGTATTATTTTTCCAACTGGTATCAAGGGAAAATCCTTGTGGGGCCAAACCTGTATGATCAATAAATTATTATATTTAAAACAAATTAAATGTATATTTTTATCAAGAGAAGATAATATTGTGATTAAGTAGCATAAGTTTATTAATGTTTGAGAATAATATTATCTTTTAATTTTGTTTTTTTAGTAGGGTTTTCTATTATATTTATATGTCCAAACTGAATGTAAATAAGGATGGTCCAAAAAAAGCAAGGTTCGCATTTGTTTACCTGAAATTTTGTCCCATTTTGTGACATTAAAAAAAATTATGACGTATGTTTGTTTACTCATAGCACAAGATTAAAGCGTGCCGCCCAGCTCCCTGTTTTTCCCATAATGATAAGATGGAGAAACCTCTATTTTTAACAAATATGATTTAAAAATATCATTTCCCTGTATGGGACGAAAACCACTCTCTACATCAGGATTAAGTATTTTTCGGTATATCGATCGTAATTATTACTTTATAAAAGTTTTGTTACAGGTGATGTTTAATGGTCTGCATTCTGTATTTAAAAATATCAATTTTGATTACCTTTGTAACATCAAAGATGCTCCACCTGAAAGATTCAGCTTCCTTCGGTGTCATGACTTGGATATAAAGTGTCCAAGATGGACTGTCCCTTCGCGCGATTGAATTATAAAGATCGCGAATTCCATAATCGGGATCAGTACCACTTAATTCTGCTGCCCTATCAACTGGAAGATTTCTTATTCCCTGGTCAGTCTGTAAATTAAAAAATAATGTATAGTTTCTAGAATGTCATTTATTATAGTTAAAAAAAGTTTTATTAAAATAAAGTTGTAATTGAAATTAGGAGCCGAATACCTTGTAATGAAACTTGCAGTATACAATTTCGTCCTTTGCATTAACGAGTTTGAAAGTATGTGACCCATAGCCGTGCATATAACGGTAACCATCAGGAATACCTCGATCACTAAAAAGAAACATAATTTGGTGGGTCGTCTCAGGCCGAAGGGATATAAAATCCCAAAACATGTCAGAATCCTAAAAAATATTACATATTCATTATCTAAAATCCAAAACAATTTTAAAGAATCTTAACATCAGGGTACAATTTCATTTGATGAAGTTTTGCATTGTAACTCTTAAAGAAAAATATTATTTGATACACGAGACCTCACGAGCGGGTGCTCCCTCATTGGATGAAGGCACAACTCTCATCCTTCGACTGAGCATATTTTTAGCCCATTCCAAAAAAGTATTTTGAAATTAGTTAACGAAATTGTATCATGCTAATTCATAAGCAATACACTAAAAATAAATATTTTTCAAACAATACTAACAAGTTTAACAAACCTTTAAATGGGTAACGGGATTTCTTTTTTGAGAGTGTAATAAACTTGGAAACAATAGTGGATCTTTAATGAAGAAAATTGGTGTATTATTTCCAACCAGGTCCCAAACTCCTTGTTCTGTATAAAATTTTATAGCAAATCCTCGTGGATTTCTAAAAACAAACGGTAAATTTTAAAGCATTAAATTATATTATTAATGTCCGCCGAGTTTATTTTTTATTTTAAATTATACTTATAAATATATTCAATTATACTCAGCCAACATTCAAAATTGTCCTTTCATTCATTGACTGGGCACCTTAACCTCAGCTGTGAGAAGACTCAAAATTCCGAGTCAGCCCCAAAATATCTGACCTCACTAATACTCGAAATAAATAGAGATCAAGGGTAGCTCCATCTGGCGCAAGATGAAGGCCCTCAATTAACCGCAAACTAATTTCCCCCCTCTTAGAAAACATGATCAAACATTTGCATTTTCCTCCAGCGATAAAGCAAACCGCCTAGCAGAAAAATATCGGAACATAATAGACATCAACACATCACTGAATGTGAAAAAATCCGCGC
>JAWWLR010000158.1:66497907-66513290 GCA_035041075.1 Acraspis erinacei | reverse complement strand
GGAGAGGAATGAAAGATAAAGGAAGCTGGCAAGAGAATGTGCTTAAGATGCTAGGGGGGGATGGATTAGGAGAAGAGTGGATGAAGGAGTTGGAGGGTGCTAGGGGAGCGAATGAGTTTGAATGAAAGAATGCATGTGAAATAAATGGCAAATCGGAGGACGAGAAAATTGAAAGAATAAGGAAACGGAAGTCGTTTATATTAGAAGCTTAAATACTGTAAGTATTGGATATGTAATAGTATAAGTAGACTAAGTTGCGTTTGCGTTCTCATTCTCTCTCTCTCTCTCTCTCGCATGAACTTGTACTCTCGCTTTCGACAGCTCGCTCGCTCAATCGTTTGCTAAAAAGTCCTAAATTGCGCTATCACAGGAAATAGAGATAAGGAAATAGATATAAGAATTTATGTAAATAGTTGTAAATACATGTAAATATTAAGGTTGAGATTTTTTTGGTGTGCTTAATATGTAAGAGAAAAAATGGTAAGAAATGGAAGTCATGTGAACCCTTAGGGGACAGATTATGAATAAATAAGGTGCGGCAAGCCCCATATGAAGCGTAACAGATATTTCCCATAAGAAAAAAAAACTTTTTGGTAACTTCTATTCAGAATCCTTAATATTATCTGAATCGAGTTGAAACTCAACATTTCTCTTCGCAATTAGCAATTAGACAATTGCTGCGTTTCTGATACCTCAACCCGAACTTTCTAGCACTTATCTAAGAGAAGATTGTTATAAAAAATATTAAAATGCTTAAATAATTGTTTTGTTAACTTTCATTAACTGAAAAAGGGACAGAAAGGTAAAAATCATCGGAAAAAAGCAACTATCAGGCATTAATATAGATGAAGATAGTCACGAACAACAATGATTTGCTTAAACAATTATGTTTGCTAAATCTTATTAATTATTAAGCCACTTATAATGAAAAATGGACAAATAGTGACAAATGCAGGAAAAAGCGTAACATTTTATCATCAAGCCAGGATAATATTATTAATAATAATAAGAAATGGTTTAAACAGTCATTCTTGATGACATTGATGCACTGTCACCTCCCTGTAATTGAAAATTGAACAACAAATTAAAAATTTGTAAAAAAGTCTGCGCTTTCTAACTCTATACTACCGTAAAATTGTTAAGGTAAATAATAAATTGTTTAAACAAATTACGTAAACATCCAATTATCAGTATGAAATGATTTTTTATCTATCATAAACAATTTTAATGAAAAAAACTCAAAAAATTAAAAGCCCTACTGTTCTACAGAGCCTGATTGATACTTTTAGATCAAATAAATCGCATGAGCGAGGAAAATTTCGGAAAATTGTTAATATTTAAAATATAAAGTTCTTTGGAAAGCCTTCATAGCCTGGAAAGACTGCAGCATATATTTCTAAACTTAATAATAGTTTAAATAAAAAAACATCTTATAGACAAATTCAGTATTTTTTAAATTACGTTACCTAAATGTAAATATAATATTCACTTTGATTAAAAGTTTTAATGAACGGTAACGGTAATGCGTTACAAATTCTTAGGCAGTAACGGTATCGTTAACGAGTTACATTCAGATCGTAACGTATCAAGCACTGAACAAGACTTAATTTTTAAATGTGAAGACAGAGCAAGCATAAGATAGTGTAAGGGAAAATAGGTAATTTTTTAAATCAGATTGTTTATAATTTGAGCAAAGTAATTATGTCACATAATTTTTGGAATCAAATCATTACAATTTTAAATAAAGAGATGTACTATACGTAAAATTATCTATAGAGGATAAAAGTCAAACATACATTTCATGATTCAAATTAAGTACTGGCCAATAATGAAGGCGAGGTTTATCTTATTTCTCTCCTCTGAATATGAATTAGAGAACATTTTATAAACGCATGAGTAATATTGAGTGTTTGACTAATGAAATAGTTATATTATAGTAGTCCAGAAATAGATTTTAACTGACATTTTGTTCTCTTTTTTATTTTTAATAATTATCGTTTTCCCTAATTTTTAAAATTCCGAGTCCAGTGCTGTTGCAATTGTTATAATTTTTAATTAATAAAAATGATTTAATATGCGGAGGTTACGTGGGTAATTAAAAAATTTCACAATTAGTCAAATTACACTATTTTTCCAGTTTGCCATCGAAAATTATAATTATTCAAGGAAGCATGAATTTATAAAAATGAAATATTGCTTAACAGGTTGTAAATAAATAATGGCGTATATCGTATCAGAAAATGTCATGGGAGTAAATAGTTTGATCTTTTTTCAATTTATAAAGTAACGTAAAATTCTTTTTTATTGGAAGGCTTAGAAAATTGAGGACAAGAGTGACAAACACTTTTTACTTTACTCAGTCAGTAAGTGAAAATATTTTCGACTTGTAAATCCACTAAGTCATGCATCCGGGATATTGATACGTTATTTACAAGTTATTGCTCCGAATAAAAAAAAATTAATTTTTTGCAAAGCGATAGGAGAGATGTCAAGATATTAAAAAACAAAATTTATTGAACCCAAATATATCTACAAATTTGTTCTAAACTCCTGTTACAAAAATATTATAAGAATGAAAAAAATTAACTGTTTGGAAAAAGGATACAGTAACAATAAATATTTATTTAACAAAATTTTAAGTTGAAAACTAAGCTATTTAGGTGCAAACTTGACTATTTTTTCGAAAATTCTTACTTTTTGGTATATGTAAAATTAATCTTTTTGGTAAAAAATTAATTTTGTTTTTGTTAAAAAAACCCATTATGTCGTTAAAAATTTATCTGCTATGTCGAAAACTTAACCATTTTTTTCAAAAGTATCGTTTTTGGTGCACAATTTGACTAATTTGTTGGAATTTCTTTTTAAATTAAACTTTTTCACCAAAAATGTAACCAAAATTGGAATTTTCTACCAAATACTTGAATTTCAATTAAAAAGATTAATCTTCAACAAAAATACAATAGTTAGATAGGAATTTTCAAAAAGATTGTTAGATTTTCTAGGAAGTAGTTTAATTTTTCAGAAGGATAATTTTCTACTCTAAACAGATGAATTTTGAACAAAATGCTTCAATTTTGAATCTAAAAATAAGCATTTTAGTCAGAAAAAGTTCTGTTGATCAAGATTTCTTGCATTTTCTACGAAACAGTTGTGAATATTCAACTTAAAAAGTGGAATTTTCAAACAAAATACATGATTAAACATTTATTACATGATTTTCTAAAAATGAAAATGCAACAAAAAAGATTCATTTTCCACTCAACCAAATATTTGCATTTTTCACCTTAATTATATTATATAACCAAATAGTTGAAATTTTCATGAAAAATTACAATCTTAAACGTAAAAAGTCAAATTTGTAATAAAGGGATGATTTTTTACTTTTTCTTCTGATGCTTTTTTGTAAATGAAATTTTAAACAAAAAGATAAATTAAAAAATAAAAACAAAATATATTTTCGACAAAAAAAATAATTTTAACAATATACATGCTTTTTCAATCAAGAAATTGAACTTTTAACTAAAAAAAATTAATGTTCAACAAATAATGCATTACTTAAATTTGAATTGTCAAACAAATAATTATATTTTCAAACAAATAGTTTTATTTTCCAGATTTCAATGTTAAACTAAAAAGAATGAATTTTCCACAAATTACATCAATTTTTATTATAAAAATATGAATTTTCAAGATAAAAATTGGTTATAACTAAAAAGTTGAACTTTTATCCTAATTGTTGAATTTCTTGAACTTTCAAATAAAATAATTGAATTCTCAACCTAAAAAATCGAATTTTCAACAAAATAGAGCATTTGCCAATTTTTTCTCAATGAATAAAAAACTAAAATTGCAACTAAACATACGAAATTTTAACCAAGAAGATTAATTTGTAACAAACAAAGTAAAAGAAATTTCAACAACATACATGAATTTTCGATCAAGTAGTCAAGTTTTTGACTAAAAAGAACTCAATATTCAACGAAAAATAAAATAGTTAAATTTAAATTTGTATCCAAATAGTCAAATTGAAACATAAGAATGGTATATAGAAATACTGCTTTGTATTATTCTTTAAAAAAATTTGATTTCCAATGTAATATTTTGGAATTCTAGGATTGTTAGCTGCAAATTTAGAAAAAGAATAAATCACAATTTAAAAATATTTAATTGCAAAATTTCATGAATGAATAATAATTTCTAATAAGCTTCCAAATGATACCTCTATAATAGAATCTTTTCTTTAATTTCAAGTAGTTGAAATGACAGAGTTCTGAATTTCCATGCTGAAATCTAAATTTAATTTTAAAAACTAAATTAAATTAAATTTAAAAACCTTTCATAGTTTGAGAATAAAAAAGTTTAAATATAAAATTTCTTCGTGACTTAATATCTATCACTTTTAAGTGAAGATCATATTCGTTTAATTTCCAATGTTCCGTAATAGAAATGTTTACATTTTCAATGTTTCACATTAAGAATTACTTTTTTTTCAAACGGGTTTTTAGAATAATTAAACTGTAAGCGTGTATAATTAAAGATTTTTCAAAATTTTACTCATATTTTCTAATTTTTAAAGCTTTAAAACGAAAAATGTTTCATTTTAAACACTAATGATTCCACATTAACTAATTTAAATTATTTTGTTTAGAAATTATACAAGTTTGTATTCTAATATCAGACATTGGCTGCAGCCATGGAAAAATTAACAAAAGTTCCTAGTAAAGGAAACAGACATTTTTCAGCTTTTGTGTTAATTTGAGGAAGAAATTTTACATTATGTGTTATTAAAAATAGCATATTTTATGCAGTTTTATTTCAAAAACATATCTTTTCTTCGCAATGCATTGTAGTATTTTTTTCCTTCTATTTTTAAGAACTTTGTAACCTAGTACCCAATTTCGAAAAAGAACTGAAGACTTCAAGATCAAAGACTAACCCATACACAAGGAGACAAATTTACGTGATTAGTAAAATTATTTTTTACTTTATGCCATGTCCCTTCCATTGTTCACGAATATTTGAAAAAACAAGGCAACAGCTTTATATAAACCGGTAACGGGGCTTTTACTTCACTTATCATCGTTTTCAATTTTCAAAAAATTCTTCAAGAAATTGTCTCGTCTATTTTGGGACGATGGGGAAAATCATTGTTTTTCTGCTGATAACATCAGTAGTTCACTTTTGTTCTTTTGGTGAGTAGAGTACATCAGCTAATTAAAAAATTAACTTAAAAGTTGTAATTAATTTTTGTAGTAGGTACTAGAGCAAGAAAGCGCACGTGAAATAATTTTTTCCCTTATATAATTTTAGAATAAATTTTTATTTCAATTTTTACCATAGTTTTTCAATATGAAATTCCCTTATGCTAATCCTACCTACAACAATTTGCTCGCTGCGCGGGCTCATTCTAATGTTGTTCTAAGGTAAACCGATTATTACTTGAACAGTTACGAAAAGCTAATCCATATAAACCCAATTTTAAAATAGTGAATTATATATTTTTTTTTGAAAACCGTTAGAATACGTATTTAAAAGTTAAAACATTATTTGATAGATTAGGACAAAAAAATTAATTATTAATTTCATACTTAAATAATAATAATGGATATTTTTAAGCTAATTAGATCGCCGATTAGTGACGCAGGAATTTTGGTGTATACCCTTAAGTGGGACAGTAAATTAGAGTAAATTTAAATGTTGACTTAATAAGTAATTAAGTGTTGAGAACAATTAAATATTGACAAAAGTAGATGTGTCTATGTAGGCTATTTTCGTTAGTACAATGATATCTGGTTATAAAATAGCTCAAATGATCAGGGGCGTCGCTACATATGTATCAGCCGTATTAATGATACGGGGCCCTCGAGGTCCGGGGATGAATTAAGTTTTTGTTTATTTTCATAAAAAGGGCACCCCAAAAATTTTTATTACAGAGCACTTTCAGGGCTAGCTACGCCACTGCAAATTATTGAAATTATTGAGAGACAATACCTTGAATTTAGAATTTAATTTAAATTTTGGTTCTGTTTTGTACCTTGCATGGCGTAAAACATAACCTTGACTACTCACAAGTACATTTTTGAAGTGTGGTTCTTTAAAAAAAATTGTTTTGCTAAGGCTGTTGGAACGGAATGCAACAAAATGGCGAAATCGAAGAAACACTTAAAACTTACCAACGGCAGACATTCATTCGGTTTTGAGGTTTTGTAAATATGCACATGGAAAATTGTCTAGAATCGAAAAGGGTTTTCAGGGTGTGATCGTACTACCAAAAATGCTCTGGCGGTAAAAGTCGCATCTTTCTTGGCGAGAATTTTAGATTAGAATAAAAAATGCAACCTGTCTTTTTCTCTTTGTAATTGTTTATTGAAATGTCTTACTTGGTCTACGCGCATGTTAATATCTTTTCACTATGTACAATTTGAGGATGAGATCTTTTAGAAAAAAAAACCTGAAGAAAAGATAGATGTCTTATTAGACAGATTCAATAGGACCAACACCGATTCTAAATTCACTTTAGAAAAATCGACTGGCAATGACAAAATGAAAGTTCTCGGATGTCACGGTAATAGAAGAGGATGGATGTCTAATTTCAAATTGGTATCGCAAATCAACCTGGTCTGGACGCTATGATTATTTTTATGCACATAATCAGATCTCTGTAAAAATAAGTGTAATTTACTCTTTGGTAGATAGGGTCATACAACTAGCCGATCAACGGTTCCATGAACTCTCAAAAAATTAAATACATTTTTAAAGAATGAAAAAAATAAAAAATTTTCAAAACTGTTAACGAACATCAGAAACTATATAAATCTCAAAAAGATCACATAGAAAAAGTTCATGATCAGCACATTGTCTGTCAATTAACTTGGAATCAATGTGAATGGGTTTACATAGGTCAAACTCAAAAAGAAATAATAGTTGTTTTAAAAAAGCATAAGACCGGTAAACAGTTTTTGTACTGAAAAAGCCGTATCAATTATAAATACAGTAAAACTCTTCAATAGCCCTCCCTTCTATAGCCCTTCCGAGAATTGACGCCGCGCCGCAGGTTGGTTGAACAGGAGCTGCGCGGGTTGCGCGGGATCTGAGGTGGGTAAAGCTGGAAGTAAAACTTGGCCAAAGAACGTCAGACCTATACCATAATTTAGGGCTCTTTTAATGCTCATTTAATACCCAAGAGCCAAATTTTGGGCTCTGCATTTTTTCAAAAAAATCCCTAGTACGTAAAGCTAGCAGTACCATGGTGGAAATATTGGTTATATCAAATTTTTTCTTTCACGGGACTTGAGGGCTCATTGAAGGCTCTTGCATTATTTACCGCGCAATTTTTCAAAAGCAACCCCTATCATAAAACCCTACCCTAAAAAATAAATATACGCTTATCTGTAAATTGAGTACACTAGAAGTGCAGACTCATTTTAGGCTCTCCAATGCGTCCTAAATAATATTTCATAACCATCCCTTGACATTAGAAAACTACCCCTTACTTAAAAGTGATGATAAAGTGCACGTATATATATTTGCACTAATCTTAAAAGTGAGTACACCAGAATTGAAGGCTCCCTTTAGGAACTCTAACGCACCCAAAATAAAATTTTAAACCCATCTCTTGACATTAGAAATCTATCCCTGCTTAAAAGTGCTGATAAAGTGCAATACATTTGCACTAATCTTAAAAGTGAGTACATCAGAATTGAAGGATACTTTTAGGATCTCTAACGCCCTCAAACTGACTTTTACAAAACCGTCCCTAACCATTAAAAAACTACCGCTTACGCAAAAGTGCTGATAAAGTGCAATAAATGTATACTAGTCAAATACGACTATTCAATATCGCATTACTTTTCAAGAACCTTTTAAAGTCTCAGAGGTGGTTTTTGGAAAAGGGTTTTGATGTTTTGCGACAACTAGAAAATATTAAAAACCTGATAAAATACTTTTTTTTGTACATCATCAGCACTTTTGGGTAAGATGTAGCTTTCCAATGTTAAGGGATGGTTTTGAAATCTTTTTTTCGGGGCCGCTGGAGAGTGTGAAATAGGCGCCTTCAATTCTGATGTACCCATTTTTGTGATTAGTGTATATTTAGCGAACTTTATCATCACCTTTTTTTAAGGCGTCGTTTTTTAATGTTAAGGAATGGTTTTCGAAATATTATATTGGAGGCGAGGGTGAGCCGTAAATGAGCCTTCAATTCTGATGTACTCAATTTTAATATTAGTGCATATTTAATTTATAGTGTTGTTTTTTATTATAGGAGTTGTTTTTGAAAAATTGCTCCGTGGGTCATGAAGAGCCTAAAATGAGCCTTAAATTCTGATGTACTCAATTTTAAGATTAGTGAAAATTTATTTTTTACGTAGTTTCTTTATGATAGTTGTGTTTTTTGAAAATTTGCGCTGTGGTGAAGGGAACCCCTAAAATGAGCCTTTAATCCTGATGTACTCAGTTTTATGATTAGTGCAAATTTAGTGCTCTTTATTAGTACTTTGAAGTAAGGGGTAGTTATCTAATATCAAGGGATGGTTTTGGAAAAATGATATTGGGGCCGCCGGAGTGCCTAAAATGAGCTATAAATTCATGTGAAAGAAAAATTTGATATAACCAATATTTCTACCATAGTAATGCTAGCTTTACGTAAAGCTGGCAGTACTATGCATTTAAAAAAAAATGAAAAGCCTAAAATTTGGCTTTTTGGTATTAAATGAGCCTTAAATGAGCCCTGAATTATGGCGCAGGTCTGACGTTCTTTGGGCATAGTGGTACTTCCAGCTTTACCCACCTTGGGATCTGCGGTTGTCACTCAGGCTTGAACGAACAAAAGCGGAGCGGGCTATAATGAGTGAGTTCCCACCCACCGCCAAACCCAAAATCGGCGCTATAGAAGAGTTTTATTGTAGTTTAATATAACTCAAGTGTATTATTCATTGACATTTAGAATTTTATTTGTTTTCAAACGGAGGCAATAACGTTGTTGGAATCACGTGAACGTATGTATCACATGACAGCAATAATCTACTTCCTTAAGAATATTTCTATCTCATTACATAAACTCAAACTGCAAGGTCACGCGTTTTGTTCAATGGGACCTTTCTTAATTTACAATTACAATTTATAATTTATAATTTACACTTTATTTTAAGAAAATGGTTTTCGGAAGAAAACTTTTGTAAAAATTTAAAAAACACCCCTAAAGTACATAGAAAATAGAATTTTTTTAAACAAGCACTTCAAAAATGTACTTGTAAGCAGTCGAGGTTATGTGATACGTCATATAAGGAACAAAAAGGAATAAAAACTTCTTTCGATAATTTCCATAATTTGAGCTCTTTTGTAACCAAATATCATTTTACTATCGAAAGTAGCCTACATAGACTAATCTAATATTTCAGAAATAGATATCTATTTCCAATTTATAATTCTTCTAGGCATTAAATTACTTAAGCCGACGCCTAAGTTTACGCTAATTTATTTAAAACTATTTTCGACTTGGGTCCAACATGGTATTTTTGTATTGGTTCTTTTGCTTTAAAAAAAGATTTACACTGTTTTGAACCCAGTATCGTTTCTTAGAGCCTTGATCAGTCGTACTTTATTATTAATAATAGTAATACTCGTCAAAAGAATAAAACCAGGGTATAAAGGGATGACTGATTTCAACCTAAAGATTGAATTTTTTGCTTATTTAATGGCATAAAAATAAGTCTCATTTAGGCCCATGCAGAATACAAATAGAGTTCAAAGGACAACATAGTAAAATTTGTAAAAATTTAGATAAAATGTTAGCAACATGTAGGCCCAAAAAAGTCAGCTTGTGTAACAGAATTGCACAAAAAGACTTCAAGTGACAGAAGTATGATTCCAAAAATCAATGTAATCGGCTTTTTTCATTTTTGTTTTGCAAGATTGTCTTCTAAATTTAATAAGCACAGCATATAGACCATATAACTGGCTGTCCTTCTCTAAAGTTTTATTCTTCTTTAAAACTGCAAAATTGAATTAAATAAATGCAAAATTTATTTACATTAAAGTTATTGTCCTGATGTTTTAGTTTGCGTCAAAGCTACACCAAATACCAGAGTCCAGTCAGCTTCATTACCAGCAATAACTCCTGCAAGTAAAGGTGTCGTCAAAAAACCACATTCCGGAGGCAAGCAGGCTTCGTCACTAGCATCACGTCCTGCCCGTAGAGCTAATGTCAAAGCCAAACCCCTTTCCGGAGTCCAGAAGGCCACACCACATCCCGGACACAAGCAGGGTTCACATATACTTCCTGCGACTGTAGTTTACCGTTCAAAGGAACAGCTTAAAAGTGTCTACTACCAAGCAGGAAAAAATAATCAGATAATTAAAATCAAGAAAGGTTTAAAAGTATGGATAAAAGACAATGTGGTATTTGCATGGGATAATCAGGGACACAAACCTGTATTGTATGATCAACATAATACAATTATTGTAATAAACAATGGGAAGATAAGACCATTAGATGATAATTATAGAATACGATTAGGTTTAAGAGTTAGAAATCACCTCCCCCCACACCCTTGACGTATTTGTACCAACGGCGCTCGGGGAAGGTTTTCTGCAGTTTCCCTGCCTCTTGGATAAATATCCTCGCGCGTGGTAACAATTTTTATATCTTTTTCTTATAAGTTTTGCAATATTTTAGAGAAGCGGTTAAATTCCTCTTTTTTCTTTTAAGCATAACTAAGCAGGTATTCTTTAATGAGCACTTATTTTTCTTGAAAACCTGCAGTACACCACTCTTTTTATGAACACGATTCACAGCGAGTCAGATATGTCTCAGCCTCCGTAGCGAAAACCTGTTCTCTAATTTATACTTTTAAATAAACAGATTTTATTCTCGTGTGAAAAATGCAGTGTTTTATTCACGAGAATGTACAATCTAATATTTTTAATTATTTTAAATATTAACAATAAACACCAATTTTATTTTAGTTACTGTCACATATTTCACATTTACCTTTTTACTTCAGTTCGCCACATTTATCTCGGATAATTTATTTTATCATACCTGAAAATTGATTGCAAAAACCAATTTCAAGCATATTTTTCCAGGGTAAATATATATTACTGAATCATATTATTCATTATTCTAACCGTCAAGTTAAATAAATTTGAGCCCTTCACCATAAGATGAAGTTGCTCTCGTATTAAGATAGAAGACCACTTTTAAATTTTAGAATATAATATATAATATAGGGATATGTTTACATTTAGCCATAGCTTTTATATGATTCTAACCTACTATATTCACTTTTCTCATTTTTCAACATTACTATACTAATTTAAACTTGACAAATTTCTACAAGTGTTTTTTTTTGTTGACGAACAATGATCATAAATTTGGTTGAATTGTGTATGTCAAAAGAGTAAATCTTACATGTAATCAATATAAAAATCGCAAAAAAATATTTCCTTGCTCTTGAATGCCCATTTTCCAATATATAAATTTTTAATTTTTGTCGTAAAATTGTAAAAGGTTGAAAAATTCGGTGCCTTCATAATTTTTATAGCAAGGTAAAAATTGAGAAAACCATGGAATCGAACTTATGGGGTTGCACTAACCCCTGATTCGGATTCAGTCACCCCAAAAATGTGTAAGAGTAGAGGTTTTCTCTGATCAAATGGGTTTCTCTATTTTCACCTTCAATTTGCCTTGACCATGACCTGAAGGGGTTAAACTGACATAGTATTCAGAATGAGCCACCTTAAAAACGTATGGGTATGTTATTTTAGCTGGATATGCCGATTTTTTTTTGCGGGATCGTGTAATTAACCGTAGTATAGAGTCCTGGAATTGAGACCTGACTTTTTCGACAATATCTGTTTTTTTATTAGACGTTCGTTAAGGCACTCCAAGATTGCTTAAATAACAGAGGTAAATGTAAGAATACATTTAGTATGGCTACTTAAACTCTTTTTCTAAAATGTTCCGTATATAACTTTGAAATGGTGTCTCAAAAAATGAAAATTATGCACAACCTAATACTTAATAATTTTTCATCTTATTTTTTACAATTGAAAGAAAATAGAATCGTCTAATATAAAAATGATTAATAACAAATTTATGGACATTTTTGTGATGGACAACTTTAGCCTGTTAATTTTAGTTCGTAACCTGTTTAGTTTTTCTACAAATTCAATTTTTTAATTTTAAATGCTATTTTTTATAATTAAAACAAAAACTACGTGTCCTATCAAAAATTATTCACGACACATTTTTTATCAGTTTTCGCTGTTTTTTTAAAAAGCAAGTTTTGTCTATTTATTTTTTTAGTAATAGGAAGACTCATTGATTTTTCACATTGTCTACTGAATTAATAAAAAAAAT
This sequence comes from Acraspis erinacei, assembly GCA_035041075.1. Lineage (NCBI taxonomy): Eukaryota > Metazoa > Arthropoda > Insecta > Hymenoptera > Cynipidae > Acraspis > Acraspis erinacei. The sequence goes on along the minus strand of JAWWLR010000158.1, from coordinate 66,500,929 downwards.
CTGCTAATGTTGCTTCTTACGATTAAAAATAAGAACTATGCATCCTATCGAAAAGTGATTAATGACAAGTTTGTAGATATTTTTAGGGCGCGCAATTTTAGTTAATTCATTTTTTTCAGGGACTTACCGGGGATTCAGGGGATCTTAAAACGCGGAGATTAAATGAAAACTGAAATTTTACATAAAAGCAATATCTTCTCATTAGGATAAGAATTTACAAATAAAAAAGCTAAGCAAGTTTCAAAATAGTATATTACGATACAAGGGGATCCACCATTTCTGGCCGTGTGTCGTATACTATTTTTCTTCGTCCTAGAAGGAAAGTACGTTTAATAAATTAATATTATTGAAAATGACAGTGATGTCAGCTGATAGCTTGAACATAGCTACTGCTGTCTCTTTTGTGGCTCGCGGCAGCGCACCCTATAGGTCACTTTATGTAGCGCGATGTGCAGATTTTAATTTCTATTATCAGCTGATTTATCATACGTAGTCGATAGAGATTTGATGCCCGCCCGACTTTTGCAAAACTGAGGCGTAGCCGAGGATTTGCAGGTCGGGGGCGGGCATAAAAAAACACATACAGTAGACTGTACGACACTTCTAGTTTTCGCGGCTGTAGGCGAAGCGAGCAGGAAGTGTCAGATAACCCTCTCTCCTGCGTCAAGCGGCTTTTGGCGTAGTGGGCCTAGCCGCCCGCGTATGTTTGTGCGTGAGATAAGGCCAGGAGTGAGGGCAAGCGAACAAATGAGAAATCGGAAACTAGAAGTGTCGTAAAGTCAACTGTACTAATAAAGTAGAAAATTTAACTACACGCAAATAAATAAAAACGCACAGAGAGCACTACCAACTGCAATAAAACACGAAGTGATGTATGATATTTGTAGGTTATAGAATGAGCGCGAGTCTATCTAGCGAGCCATGAAACCATAGCAGCCAATCAGAAGCGCGCATTAATCGAGCAAGCCACAAAAACTGTCCTTTCCTGCTCAAAAGCGATCCGGGAAACACGTATTTTCGGGTATAGGATGAAGAAAAATTACTTTTCTGATAAAACCCAATACATCGGCGTATATTTAATAATAATATTATATTTTTCTACCTAGTTGCAGAAGTTAATTTTGTCATGAATTTATCGAATTTCTTTTGATTTAACTTTCAAATCTTATATTTTAAAGATTTTTTCGAATGAAGATTTCTACCTTTTTTCTAAATAAACAGAAAGACTGCATTTGAGGATCGCCAGGTTATTCAGATACTTTTCTGAAAACTTCACATGAGTTCTTGCAATTCCTTTAAAATCTTCTCATGCGTGAGCGATATATCTTAGAACTCAAATTTAAACTCATGACGTGACCAAAATGTGATATTCTTTGAACGCAAGAATAATGCCAACTGAATCAAAATATTTAATCTAATCTTGTAGATATATTAGGAGATTTATAGGTGAAACTGCTTATTACTTCGAACTAATCTGTGGTCTGTTAACGTGAAAAGATTGAATTAATTTAGGCTGCCCGATAATAGTCAATCCACAAAAATTACTTTATTAATAAAAACCATTATGGCGATGTACATTAGATAATCATATGCCACTTTTATATCAAATTGAGTTAGCTAATTTGTTTTTAAGGTATTCAAAATTTTTCTAAACCGCTTCTAAATTTTCAGCTCGTTGCAAATGTTCTCAAATTTGCAAATATTTTACTCATGTGGAAGTTTTTTATATGTTATAAATGAGGAGAAATAACTAATTTGTTGGTCTGCAGGATTTGAAATCTTAAGAGAAGTTTAGGATCTGCATCCAAATATTGCGCCGATTCTTTCATACGCATTAGGAGCCTTATAGTTGATACTGCTTCATATTTTGAACAGAAATGTGGTCTGTTGAAGTTAACAAATAAATTTAATCAACTTGACCCGATAGTAGCCATTGCGCAAAAATTATGTTTTTGATAAAACCCGTTACGTCGATGTACATTTATTTTACAATCATATACCATTCTGCGTTGGTTTCTATTTAAGCTATTAGAAATCGATCTAAGCAGCCTCTAAATCTTCAATTCATTGCGAAATTTCTGAAATTTTACCATTTTGTCAATGTGGCTTTTTAAAAAATAATTGATAAATTAGGAGCAATCATGATTTTGAAAATCTGCAGTATTCGAAATTCTAAAAGAATGTCAGACTCCATTAAAATTTTCTACAACCTCTGAAACCGTTTAAGATGTGTATGTAGAAACAAATTAAAACTTTTGTCGTGAACAGGTTATGGTCTTGGTTGAATCACAAAAGTAATGCCGACGGAATCAAAATATTTCATGTTTTCTTCCAGACTCTTTGGGAGAGTTATAATTAAAACTGCTTCATATTTCGAAAAAACCTATGGCCTGTTGATGTTAAAAAATCGAAATAATCTGTCCGACCCGGTAATAGACAATCCAAAAAATTACGTTCCTGATCAAATCCATTACGTCGATGTACATTTAGTTGAAAATCATACACCATTTCCTTACAATGTTACGTTAATGCATTTTTTCGAAATATCAAGCAGTTTCAATTTAACTCTTCCAAAGCGTCTGGAATAATGGATGAAATATTTTGATCCAGTCGGCGTTATTTTTGTGATTCAACCAATGTCACATTCGGTTCCTTATTTATTTATAAAGTATAAAGAACGTAAACATTAAAAAAATCTTTTCAATATTTCAATATTTAGTTCGAAGTATTAAGCAGTTTCAACCTGGAATTGAAAAAAAATCTAAAAGAATACAGCAAATGTTTTTATTCCGTTTGATTCATTTTATCATTTACGTAAACCAAAATTCTAGTCACTTCAAGAGTTTGAATTTGTGTTCCCGGAGAAATTGTATACTCATATGAAGGTTTCAGAAACTTACAAGAAAATCTCAAAATATCCATGAAGATTTCGGAGTAACCTGCCGATCTTCAGATTCAGTCTTTCTGTTTATTTAGAAAAAAGGTAGAAATCTTCATTCGAAAAAATCGTTAAAATATAAGA
>JAWWLR010000158.1:66096026-66111812 GCA_035041075.1 Acraspis erinacei | reverse complement strand
TGATGAGGGCTGAATTTTACCAGGTCGTGGTGACCTATGCTGTGTCTCTGGGACACCGGGCGACCGCTCAGAGTCAAATTTCCTTATCTCTGAAATCGGGGCTCTGTATAGATTGTCCAAATATTTCCCTAGCTTCGCGTGGGAACAAAATTAGTTTAAAAATCCAAAAACCAAATACTTAGGGAGTAGTCGGCAATGAACCCCCTGGAAAAAGCATTTTACCCTGTGAAGATGGAAGTTATTGAAGGAGCTTCAGAAAATACTTCGAAATCTATAAGGTGGGAACCAATTTGGAAAAATCACGACAAGCTAGATTCTCCGTAGCTGCTATTAACATGTTCAGATACCAAATTTCAAATAAATCAGACGCAACAACTTGTTAAACGGGGACTCTAAAGAGGGCCCATTCTTGTAGCAGCCTTAGACCACGGGTTAAGCATGAAATGGGAAATTTAAATAGAATTCGATTTTTTGTATTTGAGTGAGTATTTATAATACGAAATTTTGACAAATAAAAGCAGTTTCCAAGCATTTAATGAAAAGGTTAGTCAAATTATCATACAAGGGGAAAAGGCAAGGAATAGCGGAAAAGAGCGGGCCAAGTAGCAAAATTATAAGTCGAGTTAAGAGATTTAAGTCAGTCCGCAATCAGACGTTACCGTAAGCACATGTTAATTTATAATATTGAATTTGATTTTACGCCGTATGGCTATAGTTCAATTTAATAAAAGCAGTGAAAGTAAACGAGGCCAAGTACGAATCCTAAAGTGTTTAAGTGCACAGTTTTTGGAATTCAATTTATTAAATAGGTTGATATTCATTTCAATAAACTTTTATAGCGGCGTATTTTACTACCGTACTTCTGTACTCAGCTTCGCGCAGTCAATCTTGGCTTAATAGTGTCAAAAAATTTTTTTTTGCAATTTAACTCTATTGGGATCTGAGGATCTTAATACTTTGTTGATTTCTGTTTGGCTTACATCGCTCTTTTAACCCTCCGAGAACTAAAGTTGCGATCCCGAAATATATTACCAGAGCCTAGGAGAACGCCCATTTTTTACATTTCTTTAATAAATTTCTCGATCAAACATATTTTTGGGGGTTAAATTGATCCAGTGTGTTCTCCGAAAGTTAGTAATAATAATCAATTCTACTCCGAAAACGAGATTCTCTTCGAATACAAGGATTTTAAAGGGGTTAGTGACAAGCAAATTAAATGACTCCATTCACCTGCGTTTTTCGTTATATTTATTTAAATATTATTTATTACTCATATATTTTTATGTCCATTTATGAGTGAATGTGACTGCATTGAATATGGTTTTGATTTTGTAGCCAGATTTGTGTTGTTTTGTAATTTGATTATTAAAATTCACTCATATTTATAAAATAGACCCAGTTTTTTATTCAGCAACATTTCAAGATATTGAAGATTTTATTTTAATTCACGATTAACTATTAATATGTGCTGAATTTGAAATTATTCCGTTGCAAACATTCTTATTAAATTTATAAAAAAATTGCTCAATTATTTCTACACGAAATGAAATAAACTAGTTGTTTGAGAAAACAATTAGAAAAATATTTTATTTTTCTTAGGCCACCCTATGTCACATGGAAAATATTATATTTCACTGTACGCGCCTATCGCAAGTAGTATAGTCCGGCTAGTATTTTGTTCTAGTAGTAGCGCCGTGTCATAGTCAGACGGCGCGCCTTGTCGCGGCGAGAGGACGCGAGTACTATATCACGACGTTGCAAAATGTATACTTGCCGGTGATAAACGGTACAGACCCTAACTCCTGGCTATGTCTCGGTCTTGCGCTTCTCCTTCGTCCTTTTCCTTTCCTCACTTAACGTCGTGCCTCTTTTTCTCGCTCCCTCACGTTCGAATCTACCCTCTTACACTTTGTACCTGACACTGAGTCGCGACAGAAGCGTTCTTATATCCATCGATCTTATAGTAAGAATCTTTCAGGCCGTATATACTGAACCCACATTAAGGATCAACCCAATCATTTCTAATCTCTTGCAAGTAACTTGAAGAGGCTCAAAAGCTTTTGCAGAGTTTTGGGTCGTCAGAATAAATTATATTCCTTTGTTCTAAGTGGTAAGGAAACTGTGATGTTCTGGATGAATTTATTCACGAGAAGATTAGATTTAAATTGCGAAAATGTCAAGGCAAATCGAGGCGATATCACATTTTAGAATGAAAATTTTTTGTTGGGTATTTTTGCTCATTTTTTCAGACGATTGCTATGATATTTGATGGGTACATAGCAGGCCTGCAAACAATTCATGATACTTATGAATTTAGATACTAAAGAAATTAATAAACATTTTTACTTTAACAAGTTTTTCACTGCTAGCTTGAACAAATGTTGACTAATAAGGGCCTGTCCATCCGATTTTTTCCTAGTAATTATTTTCAATTGAAACAGCTTCAAACCTTATGACGTTGGTATTTTGTTTTTTTTTAACAATATTTTAGACCTAATATTCTTATTGATTGTCCTATCTATAATATTTCGTACAAGAAATTAGAAAATAATTTTTGCACATATTTGAAAAGATTGTAAAACCTTCTGAATGTTATATGATTGCGAAGTTTATATGATGTTATATGATGTTTTCTTTAAAAGTATATTCTTTAAAGAAGAGACTTCTATAGGCTGACACAGCAATTTAGTTGTTTTTTTAAATAAAAATTTAACGTTTTTTTTAATCTTTTTAGAATCAATGACTGAACATTGATCACAAGAAATTACTATTTTTTAAAAATTAGAATTGAAAACATAAAATAAAAGTATCGATGTATCAATTTTTTGAAAGAATTAAAATATTCATTCATTTTTGTTCTTTAGTACTACACCTAATTCTCCTATAATATTATTTACTTGAAATATTCTCTTAAATATGTTAGAAATTACATATTTATTTTGAATAATCAAGAATATGATTCGATTGAATTTAATTTTATTATTTACAAGTCACTGAAATCCACATTCAATTAAGATGAAAGCATCTTCAACTGAATAATAATTCAAATCAATTTGAGTTCCACTGAATTTGGTTAAATTCCATTAAATTTTATGAAATTTTATGAAATTATCCTGAATTTCGCTTACTTATATTGAATTTCCTTAAAAGCCTTTGTATTTCTTAAATCCTATTAAATTTCGTCGATTTTAACAGAATTATATCAAATATACTAAAATAGTCTTGAATTTCATTGAATTTAATTAAATTTATGAAATGTCAGTACTTTTCGGCGAATTGCTTTATAAATTACGTTGAATGCCTGAGTTCCGTGGAATTATCTTCAATACTGTGCTCGAAATTACTACGTTGAGAATCAGTGACTTACTTCTAGCTACTTATAGCAGTGAAAAATCACTAAGAATCAGTGACCGAACGCTCTTAAAACATTTTTTTACGAAAAGCACTGTTGTCTAACAAAAATATGTAATAATATCTTAATATTAGTATATTTCAAGTGAATGTCTTTACTGACCCTCGTATATACCGAGATTTCAAACCAATTCGTATAAACTAGTAGGAAACGGTTTCACTTTCTATGCATTGACGACTCGTGTCTACACATACAAAAATTCTGTGAAGATGCATATTGTATATATGCACCAGTGTTTGTGTGGCATTCGCTTCGGGAAAGTAGGCGGGCGAGGATGCAAAACATAGAGAAGGGTTGCGTGGAGGGTGTCATGAATAGGGGTGAGAAAGAAGGAGCAAGTGAGAGATGGAGATGAGGAGTATCGCGTAAACAAACAGGTAGCACTTTATCCAAAACGAATAGCTTAGCAAATGTTAAAACTTTCTTCCCTTTGTTACCGTGGTATTCTTCTGTCCATTTGTTGCCATTCTTACAACGAAGCATCCGCTTGAAACTCTTTCTTCTAAAGTTTCTGCTCTTTACATACAATCAGTTCTGTTCCGAAAATTTTTTTATCGAGATCGAGTTTTTCTTTATTTATAATTCAAGCGAAATATGATGCAAGGAGAACAAATTAGTGAGGTTAGCGATAAGTTAATAAAAAAAAGTAAAAAGTACTTTACCATTTGTATAATATTTACTTTTATTAATAATAATTTATTAATAGATGCAGACTAGCATTTGGAACTTTTCCGCAACGGTAGCTCTAAACAAGCTAAAATATTTATTTAAAAATAATATTTAAGCAATAATGAAATAACTTCGCAAGAAGTGAAACCTCCCACTTACACTATACGAAATTTCTGCATGAATTTTCTGAACGGCGTGACTCAAGCTCCATGCAGTAAACGTTTCTATATAAATATTATTAAACAAGAAAGAAAGATCAGAAAAAATAACTGAATAAAGCTTAAGTTACAAGCTTTAGAAAACTCTGTTACAATTAAAATTTTGTGTATGAACTATATTTATTCAGATAATATAAATAATAGGAAGACAATATGCGTGAAGTCAATATAAATGAATTTCCATGCATCCATGTCACAATAAGTTTAAAATAAAAATCTAGTAAGTGAAACTTGTGCCACACAGAAAATTTTTCGACATACAGGGGTAAATAATATAATCTAGATACATATACGTAGCCGATTGCAAAAACTTTGTTCATATTGCTTTGCTATATTTATATTGTTAGAACAGATATAGATTGCGAATATATTAAAAAATTAATTAACTAAACTATTTGCAATAATTTTTTGTTTTTTACGAACTTACCCGCACACTGTACACAATACAATGAGCATAAACCCAGCCGAGAAAGTCTTCAGAGCAAGACGCGTCTCTATATGTGGACTCGTCGGTAAAGCACGAGGTTATCGACTTTTCGAAACTTTTCACAGGCAGTAATTTTATAACTAATAGACAGTGTATTCATATTAAAATTATTTTTTAAAGCTTTTTTTTACTTATTTTTATCAAATCTATGCATACAGGAGAAACCATGTCAAGCACTCGAGTGATGTTCGAGACCTTCGAGAAGCGAGGAGTGGGAAAGTACCAACTGCGCAATTTTTTCTGTTACCATTCAGGAGTTTCGGGAAACTATTTGTAATTTTTTGATACCGTTTCTGAATCATGATAAAATATAGTAAATTTACAATAAAAGTTACTGCTTTCGTTTTCAGCAACCTAATTTCACAAATTTCAGTAACCTTAGGAACTTACGTGTGCCGGTACAAACAATTCTAACAATCATGGGACTGAAATTTTCGACATTATTGAATATTTTATAGGAAACACAGACTGGTCACTGATCAGGGAAACTGTAAATCACTCTGAAATTTTGAGCATCAGAAAAAAGTATGGAAGTTTTTAAAAATTGTTTTTTTTTTTACAATAAATAGCGTCTGGCTTAAAAAAATGTTTGGTATTGTGCTCAATGTTACCAAGTATCATCATTAAAACAGCGAATATAATTTTATATTTAAGATTTCAAAGTTAATGTTTAGTTTAAAATTTAATGTACCTTTTATACTATATATTTAAGAATTTCAAGTTTCTCTTGATCAATCGTTCAAATATTAAGGTTCCTTTTATATTTGATACCGAAAACTTTCTTTTTAGTATATAACATGATAATTACGTAGGTAACCTAAATTTATATAATTCATTACTAATAAGTGGAATAATAAAGTTTCAGTTTAGGGATACTCTAAATGTTTGGCAAATAAATTTAGAATCTGCTTTTTAAGATAACGACTTATATATTTTGTCTTCAAATGTGAAGTACAATGTTACCCAATCTTCAGAAAAACGTGAATATCTGTTAAATTTTGATAGGATGGTATGACATATTAATACCGTTTTCACCTGGAGGATAGCTTTTTGTTTTACATTTAACAATTTTTTGCCTAATAAACCTCGATCATAATCTAATTAAAAATGTAATGGATAAAAATTATAAAAATAAATAATAAAACCTACAGAAAATAAATTTCTTTGAAAAAACATGATAAAATTAAAAAAATTCCGTTTTTTTTGTCCGAAAAAATATTAACAAATTATTATTTGCATAATATTTGCAGATTACTGTAGGAGAAAATTTATAAAAATGTCAATAAATAAAAATTAAATTAAAAAGTGCAAACAGCAAGAGTTGAACATGCAACCTTTGGCTATGAAGCCTGAGGGCTAACGCCTGCGCTACCGGCCGTTTTAAAGCATGTTTCGCCACACTCTATATGCCTTGCGTTGGATACTTCAAGGACGATTTTTTTTTAAACTGCGAAAAATTTTCATATTGCTGCTTTGACAACCATATTTAAAGGGGGAATGATTTAATTATAGCCCATAATAAAATCCAAAAAATTTTGTTTGAAAGTTAATTCTTTTTTATTGAAACATCTGTTATTATATTTTTGGTCCAGAATTGATATCTGGTACTCAAAAATTCTACTATTCTGTTTAAATATTTAATTATTTTTTGAAAGATTCAACTATTTGATTAAAAATGCCTTTTCTGTTGTTAAAAAAGTAACTTTTTGTTAACAACTAGTCTTTTTGGATAAAAAAATGCATCCATTTTTATTATAAATTCAATAAATGATAGAAACGTCAGGTTTTTTTGTTAATTTATCTTCTTTGCTTGAAAGTTTATCTTTCTTAATTCAAAATACAATTGTCTTCTAAAAGATTCGTCTTTTTGTCTTGAAAATTTAAGTATTTGGATGAAACTTGAACTTTTTTTGGATAAGGTTTAATCTTTTTTTGGTCAAAAATTAGATTATCTGCTTGGATATTCATTCTAGTAGGTTGAAAATTTAACTATTTGATTAAAAATTTAACATTTTTGTTGAAAATTCGTCCCTTTTATTTAAAGATTAAACTATTTGGTTGTAAATGCAATTTTCAGGTTGCAATTTTTTTAAATTGAAAATTAAACTATTTGGTTGATGTTATTCTCTCTAGGCTGAAAATTAACTTTTTTGTTGAAAATTCATCTTTTCGGATTCAAACAAATTTTCTTCAAAATGTACCTTATTTTGTTGCACATTCGATTATTGTATTAAAAATAGAGAATATTTTTACTGACAATCATAGGAATATACGACATAAAATTCATCGGCAAAAATATAATTTTTGACTGTGAAACCTGGGAAATGGCCTGGAATTTGTGTTGAAATTCGAGTGGCCACCCTGAAGTGCCACATGCCGTTAGAGTAATTAATTATTAATCAACCCAAAGAATTAAGTTCACTATGTTTTTTAATAAGATTTAATTTTTTTATTTGCACCTTGAGATTCATTTGAGATACAGGAAAGATATAGTGTCCTTAGAAGTCATTGGCCGAAACGAATTTCATGGTGACTCGCGCGGTAGACGTCGAAGAAGTCTGAGAAGCTGTAAAAAAGAAGTCGGGTGTGGTGACGATCGGTCACACCGAAGTTTCCCCCGGTTTTTTGGAGAACAAGATATCTGAAGGAGGCTTCCGACGTCGCGTGATCCAAGTATTCTGAATTCTCTGCTGAAGTGCAGTATGATGAAAGGAAGCGCTGGCTGAGCTGGTCGCGGGTGGTGAACGGGTAACACTCAGAACGGACACCGGATGGACAAGAGAAAAGTGGGGAAGGCTCCGGGGGCGGATGACGCTTTCATCGTCACGCTGCCTGCCATCTGCGTGCTTCTGTCGCCATCAAGGGAGCGATATCAAGAAGGTATCATAAAGAGGACAATTTTGCGGCGACAAAAAGGAAACCTTGCTCTCTCCTTTTAAAATTCTTTTCACTATGTTTTCCTTACACTCTTGTCCAGAAATGCTTGGTATCAAAGGAAATACGAGGTATGGCTACTAAGTTGACTCGGTCTTTAAAATACGTTATAGTAATATCTTTACCCTTTAACATCTATCCCCTTCAATTATTCTGGATCAACACACCGCTGCATGCTTGTTTTTTACTGTTAAAGCAGTGCTGGAAGTCCGCGGTTGACAGGCTTCTTAGGAGCTCGGCCGTTTTTCCTGCCACGTCTTCCATGGATTCAAATCGAGCTCCTTTCATCAAATATTTGACCTTTTGTAATAAGCAGAAGTCGTGGGATGCTAGATATGGTAAATATTACTTATACAATGTTTTTAAAATATATAAGTTAAAATATCGGTTTTTTTCAAAAATATACTTTTTGAATTTTTAGCTGGAAAATAAGATATTCCTCCTTAGATCTAATACCTGAAGCACTGCTCCAAACAAAAACCATTTGTGTGAAATTTTTTGCAGCTCATTTTAAACCATTAACATTTTTCTACTGACCTTATTTATTTTTGTGACTCAAAATAGAGCCCCAGAAAAGAAGTTTCTTGAGCTTATCGAATCGAGACCCATAATTTCCTATCGATTTTGACTTGTTGATCATTTTTTAAATGTAAAAATAGGCAAGAAGTATAGGTTCACGTGTTTTGTGCTCAACTGATATACGGAGTAAGATTACTTTGCAGTTGTCTGTGATAAAGTCCCAATTTCATGATATTGTGTATCTTAAGGTAGTAACTATAAAGTCGAAGTTTGCCTGCAGGAAAATCACTAAAAATGTGCAGTGTGAAGGTCACAAAGTTGTTTTAATAAGGTCTTTTATACTTTTTTAAGAGGATATATATCCTAAAAATAGGAAAATAAAATTCAAACTTAATAGTTTTGTTTATCGAGTATAGAATTTGAGAACATATTTTAAATATCAATTATATTTGTTTATATACTACAATTTACAGAACTGTATACAGTGCGTAAACAATATACAATATCTAAAACGTATATAACTACTCTATTAATATAATTCACATAGAGTAAAGAAGGATAATTCGAATATATTAGTGGAAGTGTGTATAGTTTCAAAATATAATCAGGCAGCATATTGTTGACAGAATACGGTTACTTTCTGACGTTAGAAGAAGTCTAGAGGGGAGGGAGAAGTGGCCTAGAGGATATCAACAGTTTGTCTCTGAACCATCTCGACTATTCTGAGACCCTCCAGTTACTAGGAACCTACCGCCCAAACATGAGGAGTTTGAGACATTTTGTCGAGAAGTTTACGAAGTCCAGCATCCACTGAATAAAGACAGAATGTACATAGATAGCTTCAAGGAGCTGCGCAGTGCCCTCATAACCCCTGAGAAAGAATGCCCACCTATCACGACCGAAGAGGTGAACCAATTATTAAGAGGAATGGAGAATTATTCCGCTCTGGGACCAGATGGTATCAAGAACTTGTAGCGGAAGAAATTCTTTTTAACCCACCAGCATCTGTCACGAATTTTTACCTCATATGTATAAAGTTGGCAGATCCTATTCTGGCGTTATTGGGGAAAGGACGCACAGTGCTACTCCTAAAGAAGACCAACTTGTCTGATCCTGAAAATTACAGGCAAATAACTTGTTTGGACACGCTGTATAAGATCTTCTCAGCTATCCTAAATTATATAATTGTTCGGACGATCGGACCTGTGTGGCGAGAAAAGATGTACGAACAACGCGCCTCAATTATAGGCGTAGCAAGATGTCGGGAAAACCTGAAAATCGACAGATGCGTTTGCAAAGATGCAGCATCCCACCGGCGCTACCTACCTGGTTTGATTACTGGAAAGCTTTGGATTCGACCTCCCATAGACTCATCATACGTCTGCTGGAAAGTTCCAAGGTTCATCCGCGCATCGTGAGGTGTATAAAGAGATCGATGCCGCTTAGGAAAAACAGATTTTCTATCTCATCTGGAAAACCTCGTGTGACAACTAAAAACGTGACCTTTGAGAGGGGCGTCTTTCAGGGCGACATCCTAAGCCCTCGGTTCTTTTGCCTCACACTACTACCCTATCTATCGCAATTCACAATTCCCAAAGATACTACTGCGACAAACCTGGATAACGAAAGCATAAGGTCACTCATGTTTTTCATATGGATTATTGCAAGATCTATGCCAGGAATGCAGAGGAACTAAGTCTTGATATAAGGATTGTCGAGAAGTACACTCAGGAAATCAGAACAGAGTTTGGTTTAGAAAATCGCGCTTGAGATAATTTAGGGCGAGAACAACTTACTGGAATCTCGGAGGATGCTGAGCTCGTCGGCAGAAGCCCTCAGCATTCCACAAAACCGCATTCAGGACATAAAATCTATAAAGAATACTCTCCTATGTAAATACACACATTTTACTTGACACTTTTTATCTTCCGAACTTTCGGCGAGGAACAAAAATGTCTGCAACGATCATCCTTAACGTCCCGCTACTATTCTATTCATTTGGATTCATTTGCTGGATGAAAGACGAACTAAGATCCCTCAGCATCGAGCCACGAATGGTTGTGCACATGACAAACAGCTTGAACCTTGAGTCATCCGTCAAGGTGGTAGCGGGATACTGAATTTCGAATCTCTTCACATCAGGATTATTCTGTGTACAGCACATATCGTCGCTTCTGTGCAAATCAGCAAATGATGCTGATGAAACACTGGGCCTTAACGTCAGCATCAGGGATGTGCAGAATGAATCAAACATTATACACCTCCAGTATTTACTCCTGAAGACCCGGATCAATAAAGCACATGAGAAAACCTTCCTCTAACAGCTCCGCGACAGGATGATAGATGGGCATTCCTCCTCAGGTGCTGTGAAGTCAGTGCACAGTTCCTTGAAGCTTTTTATGTGCTTTGTGTCTTCATCCAGTGGATGCTGGATTTCGTTTACTTATCTAAAAAATGTCTCGTACTCCTCTTTTTTGGATGGTTGGTCCATAGTAACTAGATGGTCTCAGAAGAGTATAGATGGATCAGAGAAACACTATTGATATTCTCTAGCCCATCTTTCCCTGCGCTCTAGACTTCTTCTAGCGGCAGATAGTATCTGTGTTCTGTCAGCAATGTGCTTCCTGATGATCAGCAGCTTTGACTTGTTGAGCGTGTGATGTCGGATCCGTTGTTCGCGCGCGAACTGTCGGATCCTAACAGTGAACTTCCTACAAGATGCTATTTAGTCATTCACATACTAAATGCGGGACGCCTAGTACCTTGTCCAACTTATTTTTCTGCAGCATTGATGATGCTCCTTTTCGCCTTCTGATCAGCCGTTACTTTTGTTTTACGGTTTGCAACGGCCAAAGTTCTCTCTGCGTCATACACACCACAATGGATGGTCCAGAGATCGGACTCTTAGGAAAAATATCCACGAAGCGCGTCATCTACTTGAGTCAGGTCTTCGTGCTTGACAGAAAACTAGATGCTGATGTTTGTCTCGATCCTAAAGCATAGCTCTTCCTCTAATGGATGTCTGCTTACGGTTGATCTTAGTTTCGCCTCTCTTTCTGCGCTGCCGGCTTGTCATATTTGTGGTACAGTAGGCCCACCGCGTATAAAACGCTTTCTCAGGAGGTGCATGGCGCAGGAGGTTACGTGGCGTCCCTCAGTCCATCTGTTCACTGAAAACTATTCAGATGTTTTCGTTCCATTGTATTATCTTCATATTGATTAGCTCCGCAACTCTAAGGTAGTCTGTTCGATTGTTTATGAACCGCATTCACAACTGCGTTGGATGTTATCATTGTTATTCTCGCGAGTAGCTAGGAAAAGGGTTGATGAATCTTGAAAAGTCAAATTATGAATTAAAAAAGAAGGGCTCTATCGATTTTTTTTCTTGGCTCAAAGTATTTGGGCAACACCAGATAATTGAATTCTGTAGAGAGCTTTTGTTCAGTAAGTTTTTTTAATAACCTTAGGGAAAAACCCTATTTTCCATACAGAGACCTCTATAGAAGACCTATTTATCGTTTGGCAAAGAATTTTATAATAACTTTTTTACTACATATTTCATGTATCACCGTGTACACTTAATTAACATTTTTCACTGCAAAAAATTTCAAGAAATCAACATTTAAATTTAAAAAAGGGCTTGACCACTTTTCTTCATTTCTTAATTCAAATATTCGGGCAACATGAGGTCTAAGATTTTTTTTAACTTGCACATTAAAAAATAATTTTTTAGTGCAGTGTAATAATTTAATGCTTTTATTCATTTTGAGGGAGCGAATAATTTTTGTAAAGAAATACATAATTGGAAAAGCAAATTTAGTTGAAAAATCGGAAAGAGCAATGTCAGAATCTTTTGAATATTCTTTTTTATCATTAGGGAAGAATGCGTTTTCCAACAATGATTCAGAAAAAGTTTTGTAGATGCTACTATGTAGGAGTGTCTGATATTTTTCGCTGGTCAAGTATATAATTTCCTGCAATGAGCGATAATCGCTTTTAGCCGTATAGTTTTAAGGCCAACTGAAGAAGTCCTTGACAGACCGAAGCGAACCGCGAGAGCGGCAAAACGTTTTCTTGCCTCGCGTCACTGAACCGTCACTGGTAGCGCGATGCTTACGTGCGTGTGACTGAATGTTCCCAGAATTAATGGAATGACAATTTTTTGTCAAATGCAATCAGACTCGTCTTTTCATCAATATGTAAATCAACATCTTCAATATAATCAAACTTCTCATCATCATTTATTCGTTTTTATCGAATGCACATTTTTAAAAATTATTATGCACCGAACAACTCTGGTTTTTCGTAAATTAACAATAATTTGGTTTTAGAACACTTTTTTATAGAAAAAATATATACTTTAATAGTCATCGATTCTCAATTCTTATGATTTTTCTAGGATAATAAAAATGTAAAACTTTTACAGTTTCTCATTGCAACGTTGGAAAAATGGTAAACTCTATATGCGTTTAATTGCATTTGAACCTACTTCAGTTTCTTGTGCTTTCTCGTTTTTGTCGAAGCAACTTAGCGGCTGTAGGTTTCTCGCATTCTCCAGCTTCTGGTTTCGCAATGACCCATTAATTTTATATTAATTTTATCAAAATTATGTTTTGCTTTTAACTGAAGAACCGGCACACGCTAAGTAGTAGGATGTGTATCACCTCTCTCGGTAAAACGAAGGAAGATAGTGCAATGCTTGTTGCCTAATAGGTCACTGTAGAAAGGGTTCTAGCTACTGCATATTTTAGGACTAATGTTTTTTCGTTGCTGAATATTTATTATGAAAAAATCCCTACAACGAAAGCTATGATCTTACAGTGTAAAAGTCTAAATCATATTAATTCATAAACTGGATAAATTAACTGTTCAGTGTATGGCTAATATAATCGACCTGACGATTCAAGTGGAAGGAAGACCATATTTAAAAGCTTTAAAATCTCTCTGAAATATGTATGCTAAAAAGTTTTCAGAATTTTCCTGACGTCTAATTTCACATAAGGGAAATATTTATTTGAATGAATAAAAGATAGGAAAAAACCTATAGCACAGTAAATCCCAGGAATATTATTTATATGAAGTTGGAGAAAAAAATTGCAAGCAATTGACAACTACAATTATCTGACGACAGACAATTTTTATGTGTCTCATGATTAACTCTGAGGGAATTTTTGGAATGAAAAAAGTCTTATTTTCTTTCCTGTCGAGGGGAGTATTATTTAGGCGAACACTCCTTGAGCGAAATTTATACCTCTGAAAAAATATGGTACATGTCGAGTAGTTTGATATAAAAATATTTCAGATTTAATCTGGTCCCTCTTCTTACCTTAATTTATATAAACCGAAAAAATCTTGTTTATGTTAAGTAAAAATATAATCAAATTAGTGCCAACAAACTTCTGTGTGTTAGACACGTTTCGTGATTTCTTTAAGTTTGCAAAGTCCAGAGAGCAGCTCTGACGAGTTTTTCGCAAATCCATTCGTCCCGGATTTGCGATTTAGTAACCTTCAAACGAATCGATCCATTTCTCTGGACTCCCGCAAAATAACGTGAACCGATTCAAATCGGTTCTTCCGTGCTCTGTAAGTGTGGTTTTAGATCGACAACGTGAAATCGTTGCGGTGCTGGTGAAGGCGAATGAGAGGGATGTTGGGAGATATGAAAAAAAAACGAGAATCTCCTTTCATATAAAGTCGAGTTTCTGGAAAGTTTTGCGAAGCATAAACTTACCGGACTCTTAAAATCCAGCGATAGCGTTTTAAACCGTGTAAGTCGAATTTAAAGGGAAAAAGAGGGAGAATCTAAAGAGATAAGGAAGTGAAAGAACATCTCGAAGAGGGAATTAATAGGATAATTCTTTTAATTAAAAATCATCTGTTGAATATTGGTTTATTCATTTATTTCCTTAATTATTTATACCAATGTTGCACGATTTATGCATTTATGTTGAGCTTATTTTCTGTTGAAATTAAATTCGATTTTCTTCCATCATATTTGCGTGAATTCTATAGAAAGACCTTGAATTCCGTTAAATTTATCAAAATTTCGTTCGACTTCTTTGAATTCTTAGGATTATGATTTAATTGTATCTCATTAAACCCCATCGCATGTTAAGAATGTCTTTAAATTCAATAAAATTCTTCTAAAAGACCCTTGGAAGGCTTTCAAGAATATTTTAGAATTTTAATTTTTAAAGACTATATCTAGATATAGAATTTCATTGCGCATCTTTTTTCCTATCCAAAAAATTTCAGCTTTTTTAGTTTTCTAATTAAAGGCAAAAAACTGACTTTTTTTACAAATCAATTTGAATTCGTTTTTGACTTAACTCATGCTCAGTCAGTCAGTTTTTAGGTTTTTTAATAGAATTTTCGGGGAACTTAATTCGAATGTATTTTGGCTGATAAAGCCAAGTAATTAAACAATGTATTTAAAAAAAAATTGTAAATTTTTTCATGATGCGTGACGCTTATCTGACTTATCTAACTTCCAGCGTTACGTTTATCGAGCGAATTTTGAGCAACAAAAAACTTCCATCGAGAAAGTTTTTAACAGCAGTACAAAGAAGTTTTCTGGAAAATTTTAGCCCAATCGAATTATTATTCAAAAAGTTATTAACGTCTTAATTCGATAGCGGCTAGACGACTCGAGCGCGGGCTCTATAGTAAGAGTTTCAGATCCGATTCATAATACAGTTCCCTGGTGCCAAAAATAAAAAAGAAACAAGTAATCAGGCAATATAAAAGAATTATGCATAAATCAATAACAGTGCATAATGTAAAATAATTTATTCATTTAATATTATGTACAAAGAGTGGTTCTATTTTTGAGAAAAACTGCACAAAAGTAAAACAAAACATAAACATCTAATAGCTGAGATTCCGCGGATTCTTAATTCCGCGAATTTTCCAATAGTTCAAATTTGTGCAATTGAAAAAACTGAAAGATCGAGAAAGTGCATTTGTTTTTCATTGCTGTTGCAATAGATCATTAGTATTGCTTGGCATAGTATTGAATGAATAAATTATTTTCTATTATGCGCTATTGCTTATACATGATGCTTTCATACTACCTGATTACCTGACTACTTGATTAGTTTTTATTTTTAGCGCCGGTGAACTGTATTATAAATCGGATCTGAGACTCTCGCTACAACCCGCGCGCGAATCGACTAGCCGCTATCGGCTTGACACGTTAATAATTTCTTGAATATCAATTCGATTGGGCTGAAATTTTCTAGAAAACTTCTTTGTACTGTTGTTAACAGCTTTCTCGCTGAAAGTTTTTATTGCTGAAATTTCGCTTGCTAAACGAAACGCTGGAAGTTAAAGAAGTCCGATAAGCGTCCACCATCAGAAAAAAATTATCAAGAATTTTTTTAAATAAATTTTTGAATTCCTTTTGCTCTATCAGTCGAAGGACTTTCGAACTACACCGAGAAAAAAATATTCTTAATTTGAGAAGACAATTCCTTTTTTTCAATCCTCTCACATTTTCCTCTCGAAGGGAGAATATTCCTCTAGAAACGAGAGGATTTTCCTATTAT
>JAWWLR010000158.1:66034422-66044516 GCA_035041075.1 Acraspis erinacei | reverse complement strand
CTGAATCCGAATCCGACCTCAGAATTTCGATTTAACAATAAAATTCTCCTCAAGCCTAGAGGAAAAGTTAAAAATCCAGGGAATTCTGGAATCGGCGAAGTTGATAATTGCGAAAATAGCAGAATATCTGTACTTTTCAGCTAATAAATGCACTTTTAATGGATTTTGAGCCGCTGAAACCAAATCCGACCTCAGAAATTCTCCAAGGCGTCAGATTTTTTCCCTATAGCCTAGAAGAAAAAACTTAGAATCAAGAGAATTCTGGGACCTGCTAATGTAATATTTGTACGATGGCAAGCTGATACGGACCTTTAAGTTTATTAGGTAGCTGAATTCAAATTTGACCTCAAAATCAATATACAGGAAGTCATATTTCCCCTAACCTAAGGTTGATTAAAGTTTGTGACTAAATATAAATTCTTCATGTATCTGAGTTCGGTTAGTACAAGTGTAGCCTCAAAAAGTCTCTACAGAACTTCTCTTTTTCCTAGCCTTAGGTTGTATGCGGATTACATTTACATGTACAGAAAACAATGAATAAATAAAAAATCTGTTCGTATTTCGCGAAATTTGATTCAAATCTGATATCGGAGGTACTATAGATTTTCTCATAACCTGATATTTTTTCTACTTTCCACTATTTTGTGTAGGCTAGATTATCTCTGCATCATTTTCTGTGCATGTAAATTTAGTATGCATAAAACATAATTCTACTTTTTGACTTTTCACTTTTTCACCTAGATTAGGGGAAAAGAAAAGCTCTGTATGTACGTTTTGAGATGACATTTGTACAAACCGAGCAGAGATACATGAAGAATTTATATTTTCTCACAAACTTTAATCAACCTTACTGTATATGAACATACCCTGCATAAAACCGAAAGTTTTTCTCAATTTTCTACTATTTCCCCACGGTTAGGGGAAATATGCCACCCTGTAAATTGATTTTAAGGTCAAACTTGAATTCAGCTACCTAATAAACATAAAGGTCCGTATCAACTTGCCATCTTACAAATATTACATTAGAGGGTCCCAGAATTCTCTTGATTTTAAGTTTTTCTCCTAGGCTTGGGAAAAAATCTATGGCCTAGGGGAATTTCTGAGATCGTATTTCGTTTGAATGGCTCAAAATACATGAAAGTGCATTTATTAGCTGCAAAGTACAGACATTCTGCTATTTTTACAATTATCACCTTCGCCGATTCAAGAATTTCCTGAATTTTTAACTTTTCCCGTACGCTAGGGGAGAATTTGATCGTCAAATCCCAATTCTGAGGTCGGATTCGGATTCAGCGGCTCAAAATACGTGAGGATACACTAGTCTCGTACACAGTTCAGACAACTTTTTTTGTGTGTGCCTGTGTAATAAATAAACTATGAAGGAAGAAAATATTTCAGAATGCCTTCCAAACGTTTCTTGCACCTACATTCAAAAAAATTCTGCTTAAACCAACTAGAATTCTGGTTAATGAAACAAGAATAGAATGCTAAATGTTTCCTTACTATAAGTTCTGCTCAAAAGTATCAGAAGTTTCCGGTTGAGAATTTTCTGGTTAATGGTACCAGAAATTCAAGTAAATTTACCCAGAATTTTTCGCAAGATTAAACAGTAATATTTACCAGACCGTTTTCTCGTAGCTTAGGAATACAACGTTCTGGTGAATATAACCAAGTATCCTGGATGACTAAAATAAATGTTCTGGTCAGCTTAATCAGATATTCTGGTAGCCATCGATTTTCGACTCAAATTTTGAAACTTTTCTACCTTCATGAAAACTTTCTAACTTCCTCTGAAATTACATGAACTTCGTACCAAAGAGAATAATCTAATAAATGTTTACGAAAAGAGGCGACAGAAACTATATTCCGCTTTGCTAAAATTTCATCTTCCTATGTGTAGATATATTAAAAAATCTTTATAGATACCCTCAACACTCGAAACAAAATCAGCACCTTGTTGACGCATTATTTTTATGAAAATCTTAGTTAGGACTATTCTCTTCGTGATTTTATATGATATGCATTTAGATCACTTCGTCTATGCATAAATAACGAACATTTACTTTGCTTATTTATTATCTATAATGTTCATAAGTTCAAGAATATTTTTCATAATAAATCTAAATAATATGTGCTTGGTTTGGAAGTATCCCTGTAGCACTTGTGTTTAAACAGTTAACTCGCAGCTTATTCTTATACGCATAAATTCAGGGTTGACTATAATTATTTATACTTATGTAACTGAAAATACATGAAATAATTCGCGATTTTTCGAGAATTGGACGTTTACGACAAAGCCTCACTTGACCAATCCAGCGGCACGACGTGAATCAAAAGACAGATTTCTGGAAACTGACACAAGGTCGCGACACTTTTTTTTACTAGAGATTTTAAAAAGAATAGTTTTAAGTCGAAAAAATCAAACAGAGTTAATTCACTAAAATTGTGTAGGCATATTAACCATAATTTCTGATTAAGATAACTAGACATTTTTTAACCAGGCGCGGCTAGGAACTTTAACTAGAATATTTTTTTGAGTGTATAATTAGATGTGTTTTTTCTCCCCATGGGTAAGTGGAACAAAAGAAAAGATTGTTTGTGACCGCAACAATTGTTTGATAGTAAGTCGGAAGACCCATTTTGTTCCTGATGCTTGTTAGGTCGGTGCATTGTCAGCTTGGAACGGTGAAACGAGGTTCTTTATGTGCTGAGAGCATCGTTCATGAAAGCCGCATTGCACATTGCACTGTTAGACTCTGAGGATAAGGTTTTGCGTCGATGTGAGCACGTCGTGAGCTTGGAATGTAAGCAGAAGTGGGCGGATCGATATTAAAATGGTGACCGAATTCCGCGACCTACCCTGACACTCAACCTACCCCCGAACCTTCCACCTCTTTTTCCCGTCCTCCAACTGCATTTTCGCTCTACAACACCCTTCCACTTTTACCTCCTCGACGACCGAGAAAAAACTTTGTCAGACGTGAAAACGAAGCTGCTCCAAAAAACTCTTCTCGACCTTACCAATATTTCTTCTGGAAGCGAAATTAATAGTATTGACATTCGTCAAACGTCTGCTCCACAAAACAAGAATTAAAAAATATTTATTCTACATTTCTACCAATAATAATCTTTACAAAAACAAGCGCAAACAGAAAAAGTATTTTTGAGGTCCTTCAATTCGTAAGAATAAATGGCTTATCACCACTTAACTCTTAGCATAATTTTATAATGTACAAAAAAAAAAAACGTTTCCACAAATATAATATTATTATTAGTGGGCGTCTGCATGGTGAGGACCTTTCTGGCCGGATCTAGTTCAGACGATATTCACGTTTTTCTAAGTTGAGGTCAAAATTATTATTTTCTGGTTTGAGTGATTTGTGATACTGGGACCCATAGTGAATCTCTATTCTGATGGAATCATATCTAGAAAGTAACCGGAAGCAGGTATATTTCATGTTCAAAGAAAAAATATAACACGCGTGCTTACGGTACTGGCTCAGTTATGATGTTTTTATATCGAAAAATGATTTTTCAAAATTCCAACTTGAAAAATTCCCCCATAAGCTCGTTTTTCAGCTTAGAGGATTCGCTTCGGGCCTAAAATTCCAAAAATTTATTTGTTATGCTCCTAAACGTAACTTCACACGACCATAAGTGCTCTCTACATGCGGACGCCCACATATATAAGGTTTATATGAGGTGTAAGACCTGTTACGACTTTAAAAGGCTTGGAAAATCCTTCAAACGATTTCTGAGGTAATTGTAGGTTGTAAAATTGAAAAACAAATTATAAAGAAGTTTGTAGAAAAACCGATGATCTCCTAACTTCTTTACGTGTTATTAAGTCATTTTTGTATAAACTTTCGCGATTAATTGCAGCTAAAATGAGAAGAGAACAAAATATATTTTTAAGCCTTATTAAAGATCTCTTTTTCTTTTTTAAGGGTATTTTTATGAACGCGGGTTTTAGAAACTCGTATGAGCATATTTTCAAGTCAGGTTAAACAGTTTTAAGTAGTATAAGGTTTATTTTTCTCTCATTATTAAGGTTGAGTTTACATAGGCTCAGCCATTTAACGACATAACATGCTACATTTTTTAAATTATCAGTGTCTATTCTTTGATCTTTTCAGACAATTCTCATAACACTAGTCTATAAATTAAAAAATTTGTTGTAGCATTTAGTGCCGCTATATTTTTCCAATGCATTTTGGCTTGCTAAACTTGAAAATCGCATTGAAATTTTTTGTTATTGATTGGTTTTCGAAATTTTCTATGTTTATTTTTGTCTAAAGCAATTATTTTTTTGTTTAATTCTGGTTTATTGCGCCTCAACTATTAAATTGGTGAAGAAAAATGGCACAAATATTCGTTGCAGATTCGATTATCTTCAGCTTGATATCTTTTGAACCAGATTGTTCGTTTCTGACCTGATATATGGTTTACAGAGTAAAGCTATCATTGAATTTTGCTTGTTTTCAAAATTTATAATCTTAAAAGAATAAATAAAAGTGTAAATACAAGCGCTCCACAATAGTTATTTAAAAGGGGATGAAGATTTTCAACAGAACACTCCAATGCGCTCAACACAGTAAATTCCCGGCATATTTTGTTTCTGAAGTTTGATGAAAACATTACAAACAAGTGAAAAATACAATTATTCGATGTGGGATAATTTTTATCCGCCACATTTAACGTCAAAAAATTGTATTTTTTCCAATTGCTTGCAACGGTTTTATCCAACTTTAGACACAGATATCTCTATGCTTCGAGTCAGTAAAGCCTCATCAAGTAGGTTTGAGTACGCATTAAAATTAAGGTAGATTGGGCGTCTCGATCTAGAAAGGCCGTTGATCTGAGAACGAAACTCATTTACCTGTCCTCTGCGGGTTAATGGGAACATTACAAATTAATGAACTATAAAGTTCTACGACGCAGAGCACTCTGTTTTTAAGTGCATACACTGTACGCACACCGGCTACTAGTAAAGAATTAATAAGACCACTCAGGAACATCGCATACTTCAGTTCAAGCATTATCATAGCATTCGAAAATAGTTAAAAATTATAATTAAAATTTGCATGCCTCTTTCTCTCACTCAAATTTATGTGACAATCGATATGCCAGATGTTAATCGAATTCTTACCTTTCATAACTCATCGAGTAAGCCACGTATATTTTTAAGTATAAGGATATTAAGGCGATAAAAATTCCCGCGGTGAAGCGAATTCCAAAATTTCACCGAACAGACCACGAATTCAGGTAAATCTTTTTAAGAACACGAGAGCTTTTGAGTGATTCCATTATTCTTTGATTTTAGTGGAATACTGTAATTGTTGTTTCATTCAGTCAAATTCACTTAATTTACAAAGCGTTCAAAATAGTACAGGCAGGAAAGAGTGGCAGCTGAACTTTAATTAAAGTTTTATGAACTTTTATTTAACGTTTTGCGGATGAGCCGAGAAATATAAACGTATATGTGCTCATCTCGCAAACCAGGCTTTATAATCTTCGAAATTATTGACACAGACAGCTGTATCGGAGAATGTTATTACTCATACATAATTTAAAAAAGGAAAAACTAATAATTTGGTCGGGTTGATAAATATTCCAGAAATGTTGAAAAAGAGTAGATTTGTTAATATTGATTTTACATTAATATAAAGAAAGTCTAAAAGACCGAATCCACACGTATTTTCTTAAAATAGCTTGACTACATTTTTTGGAATATTAAAAATTATATTTTGATTTTAAAAAATCTCAAAAATCCCACATTTTTTCCTTTTTAAAATTTTTAAGAGTAGTATGTATGTACTTATTAAGTGTACTTAAGATGAAATTCAGATTTGATATTCTTTTCGGGGTAAAAGAAATATATTTTCGATTTATTTCAAAATACCTTCCTTCTTACAATTCTGGTTTTTCTTTTATTTTTTTCAAGAATTATATTCCATTTCCATAGAATTATTTTAACGGTTAACTCAAAAAAAAAAATACTCTGAAGTAAAAAATCATAGAATCCGTCGTTTTTTTCGGAAAAAAGTTCGCCTCAAATATATACTCCCTATCGCTATTAAAAGTTTCAGTGAAAAAATGTAGCTGTTAAGAAAAAATTTATTGTTTTAATTTGTCAAAAAATCGAAATAACTTTATAATTTTAATTTTTGCTTAGATTTTGAAAGAGTGTAAAAAACTTAATAAACTGAAACAAAAAACATTAACATCTTAAAAACGGCAAAAATTGCACGGTTTTCAAAGTAACTTTACACAACATTGTATAAGAATCCCTGGTGGAAAGGTATTTCCATAATAAATTACAATAATTTATAAAGATCAGAAAATTGTGATTTTATGGAATTTTTTTGCAATATCTTATGGAATTGTCAAAAGTGAGTGGATTGCAGCAAAAAAATTATTTACTAAGTATTATACTATTAATACCTTTTTGTATGTAATAGAGGGAATGGCCAACCGCTGACTTCTAAATAGTTAACAAAAATAGTATATGTATATAATTATTTTAAGCAAATTTCGAATTCCCCATGAATTCATTTAAAAAATAATGAAGTGAAATACACTTTTTCTGCTAGTAGCTCGCTATGCGAAAACGGGTAGTGTATTTGAGTTCACTTATTGAATTCTGGTTTCCGACCATTCTGACCTGAGAATATCGCAGCTCACGCATCAAACTGTCGAAAAATGTAGGGATGTGCTTCAAGCCAATGAAATAAGCTTTCATTTACTCTTTTTTATTCCATGGTCGGATTAAAAATGTTCTAAATAACTTTCTATATAATGAGAATATTTAGAATTAAAAGAAACACGGAATATCAGATGTATGGGAGCTGAGAATATGCGATTATGTTCTCTTCAAAGGTTAAGAGGACTTTTGTTGTGTACACTCTTCGAGTGCCTATATATAAAAAAAAAATTTCCATAGTTAAAAAAATCATACCTTTATAACGATATCGAACGACGCGTTATTGTCCAGGCCATGAACTCGACATGTTGACGCGACGCAGAGATATCGCAACATCGGGAAGTCGTTACAAAACTTCACACAACGAAGTTGGAACGAGGTGTCGTATAGAATAGCTTGAATGATGGCTATTACTTCTACATTCTATAAACTCAAAGTCAACTTGCTGTGAAGAAATAGTAGAATCCTTAGAGCTTGTTTAAATGCAAGAAAATTTCCTATCACATCTAGACTTTCGCTACTATATCTACACTGTAAAATATTGTGTTGTAAATTTCCAATAAATGTTTTGGAAGCTTATGTCCAAAATGCTATGTAACGCTGCAATACGTAATGTATTGGCGAGTCAACGAATTAGAACAATACAACACATCTATTTCATATATATATATATATATACACAATTAAAAGTTTGTCATAAGGACAACCGCAGGATTTCGCCGGGATAGGGTGCAAATCTGAAAAACTGCACCCGTTCCCAGCGAAATCGCGGTAAAATTTCAGCCACAATCACGCCTCACGACCATAAGAGATGTGGCTACAGTCTCTGACGGAATTCATACGACGATCCGGTAAAAGTTTCGTGCACCCTGAGGACTCGGAGCGAAACAAGGACAACCGCCTTCTGCATCTTCCCCGCAAGTGTTTTCGCATATTGGTCATACACAGGGATGCTTTTCAGGCTATTGACTAGTAAAAGCTTGGCACCTCCAAGAGGGCCGATGATAAGGACCATTAATTTAACAGAATATTCCAGGTGCAATCTTCGCAACTCCCTTACTCCTTACCTCTTTCTTTTCATTCTCCTTGGCTATGATGTTTTTGTCAGCTGGTGCCAAAAATTCGATGACGAACATGACGCAATAGAAACAATTGTCGAGAATATAAAGTTCCAGTATATGCGGCACTTCTCATTCTCGACAATTGACTCTATTTCCCTAGGAACGTTTAGCGGAGCGATATGAAGGCTAATGCCGTAAGAGTGACAGAGATGGTAATAAAGCACTCTTAGTGCCGCATTGTGCCTTTGGATGTAGGTCGTTCGCGCATGAGTTGGACAACTAGATAGTATGTGTCCTATATTCTCAGGGTGTGCATGGAACGCCCTGTAGCTATCATCGGGAATGTCTTGGCTCAAAATTTGGCGACGGTATGTTCGTTGCGACGTGCAATTCTGTCCATTTCTATACGGAGCCACGTCGTGTCCAGTTGACTTGACCTATGAGTACCCCAGATGCGTGACCAATATCTTGCCATTTCCTCGGCCTTAGGTGGTTTCGTCTGCCAAAAAAATCCTATTTTCATTCCTTCTCGGGATCGCCCTCGTAAATCGTCAGAGTCGCGCTTGCAGGACCATGAGCCTCTGTTTAAGGTAGTCAATCTCTTCACCCAAGTTCGCAGATATTCTTGAACTGATGTTATGTGGGCGAAGGATCTCCTGCACACGATGAAGCAGTCTCTGAGAACGATTGCACTTTCGGAATTGGTAAAGTCATCCTAGTTTTGCTCTTATTTTACTAATCTCGCCTTAAAAGTCGAAACTTCCATGGAGGATCTGACATATTTCTTGGAGCATAGTTGTTAGTAGCCCGGCCTCTCAGTTTTATTCTCATCATCCTGGCACACCAATCGGCCGACTAACCGGAGAAGGTACTTGTCGAATCTAAATTTCAGCAGACCGTTTCTCATTACTGGTTCCTGATCTGCGAACTCTAGGATGGCATCAGTGAAGCACACTATGAGACGCAGGCTTTCCCCATCGAGTTCTTCAACGAGTTCAGCAGGAGCAAGGGCGGGCTCCAGCGGCTGCAAGCCTAACGACTGTCGACCATGAGACAGCCACTCTACTACATCCCCCAGATCCCGCTCCCCCTCGTCCATAGCTTCACGTGTCATGGCTATATGAACCTCCTCTTCCATCGCATCTTCTGAGTGCACTACAGTTGCTGCTAGTTGTCCTTACGCCTATTCTTCGATGTTACGTATTTCGACCTCCAATATAAGGTGGCGCCTCTTAACGGATCTTAATTGATCAGCCAGATGTTTTTTTGTCATCTTATGCGCCAGTTCGGGATTAAGACTCATGAAAAGACGACGTGGTCACCTACGACAGGTCCACCCCGTGATTTTCCCCGAAAATGACATCTGATCACATATCCATTTATTTCCGGCGTCCACTTGATCCTCTTTTTGGCCTACGCTCCCTGATGTTGCTGGAGGTTACCGTCTATACTTATACGCCTTCGTTGCTCAAGGTCGTCTTGGGTTACTGCTCTCATTTCCGGGAAATTCGTTACAAAGATCCTGTGGAACAGTCACAGGCTTCAGATGGTTAATGCCCACCATGTCAAAAGCATTTTTGGGTAAAGTTGGATTTTCATATATTTGGAATAATTTTGCACGGTACGGTCCCCGGTATATCTCAGCAGTCACGGGCGCATTTATAATGCAATCAAGTGATCTGATGAGAGCAATGTGCACTGAGATATTGGAAAAAGCCTGGTTTTTGCCCCATCATTGATGGACTGGGTTGCAGTCAAGTGAACGATGGGGGGACCTACAGCTTAAGGTGGGTTCCGAACCCTTAGAACGTCTGTAAAGGTACACAGACAGAAAAATTTCCCGAGGTACCGGCTCAGAGATCGAACGCCGGAACTCTAAGTCAAGCGACTGATGAGATTAAATGTTATAAGTAAATTTAGTACGATGTTTGAAACCTCCTTCGATGAAGTTGTAGGTGTACAATTGCGAGCGGTCGCGGGCGTTGGAGGTGACAACATTCACCACTGGATGCTTTCTTAGAGGTACCATCCGCGACTCCTAAAAATTTTAGGCCGTTGCTTCCTGATGGTCTAGAAACTTTCTAACAATGCGACAGATGTTTAATAAAACAGCTTTCTGAGCTGTTGCGAATAACCTACTGACTCCTAAATGTTCAACATGTTCAGTGCATCTTGCGTGCACATTGCATGTAGCCGAAATGACAATGGGATGAATAGATGCATGATTTACATTCCTTCATATGGACTTTACTTCATGCCTTAACTCGCTATACTTGTGGATCTTGAATGTATAGGTTGACTGAAAATTTCGGTTAAGTGGACAAGCAATG
>JAWWLR010000158.1:65958641-65970783 GCA_035041075.1 Acraspis erinacei | reverse complement strand
CGACAATAAACTAACAGTGATTCCAAAATTGGATATGGGACATTAAATAATAATTTGCGTAATTGTTAATAACAATTACGCAAATTAGTTTCAAAAAATGCAAAATATTTCAAGAATGATTTATGCCCCAAAAATATAAAAAAATAATCGTATTTTCTGATTGAAATGTAATTGCTTGCCATTGTTTGGAGTAGTACATGTTTCTGAAAACATTATGTAATTGTTAAAACAATTATTTATAGTCTATTTTCAAAATATCTAAAAATTGAGACAGATATATCAACTTTCTTTGCAAAATATTATCTTATGCTACATTTTATTGAATAATTAAATTATTTTGATACATTTATTTTAATATTTAATAAGTTTCTATTTTTTAAAACAATCTTTATTTGTTCTAGCAGTTTTTTTCGATAATAAAAAAATAACTTTTCTACATTATCTTCAACTCTAGTATATCAAATGTATATTATATTTATTTCTGCACCTCGGACTGAAATTGCTTATTCAGATATAAAATAATAATGTACAAATTTTATTTTTCATGATTACTTTAATATTTGCTCCTTATTTTGCACTAATTTTTATTCTCAGCTACCATGAAAAATCTATCATTTGAATAAATTTATAATATGTATTAGTATTGAAACATACGTATTTTCATTATCCTGTTTACATTTTTTTTTAAAGTGAGCATCATATAAAAATAATAATATTGTTTTTAAACATTTTATTGAAAAATTTATCGCTTTTCCATACATTTAATTTGTTCATTTTCTATATTAATTTTAACGATTTAAACTAAAAATACGCATCCTAGCGTAAAGTGGTCCCAAACAAATTTGTAGATACTTCTTGTCTGACCAACTTTAATCTATTAATTTTTTTCGCACCTTTTTTCGTTTTTTCGCAAATTTAATTGTTTTATTTTCAATGTTAGTTTGTACCATTAAACCAAAAACTGCGCATCCTGTCAACATATTATTCATAACCAATTTTGTAGCTCTTTTTTGGGGTAAACAATTTTCCTCTAATTATTTTTTTCGTAGCTAGAGTTGTTTGACCTAAAATTTAATGTTTTTATTTTTAATGTTGTTTTTCGCGAATAAACCAAAAATTACGTTTCCTATCAAAAAATAAATTATGACGAATTTGCAGTTCTTTTTTGTCTTTTTGTACTCGATTTTTTGTCTTTTATCTTTTTTGACTCTTGCGTAGTTTGACCGAAAATTAAAATTTTTCAATTTTCATTCTTTTTTTTTTGTACGATCAAAATTTGGATTTACGACTTTTCACTAAAATTCAAAAGGTTATTATGGTAATCCTGTAGAGCTTTCAAAAAGCAATGTTTTTCTTCTCTTGGCTTTTCTTTCATATCGTGCATTGTTTGGCTTGAAATTTTAATTTACGTTTTTTAATATAATTTTCGAGATGTTACCACTCTAGTAATTTTATTTTTTTCGAAAACCGATGTGAGGATAAATTTTCCGACTTCGAGTACTAACAACAGCCGTGCATAGAATTTTTTAATCATGGAAAAAAATTATTTCAAAAATTTTTATAATACTTAATTTTTCAAATTTTCATAAAAAAAACAGCTGCTTGATGAACTTGATCTTTCTTTTTGGTCCCTAAAAGCGTGTGCTGGCAAACAAGTCAATCCAATTAATCTTTAAAAAGTTATTCGGTATTC
Source organism: Acraspis erinacei (assembly GCA_035041075.1). Classification (NCBI taxonomy): domain Eukaryota; kingdom Metazoa; phylum Arthropoda; class Insecta; order Hymenoptera; family Cynipidae; genus Acraspis; species Acraspis erinacei. The sequence continues at coordinate 65,969,090 of JAWWLR010000158.1, read as the reverse complement.
AGATGACAACAATGACAACGACAGAAAGTCCGACACCTTAGTAAAAACGGCTTTTTCGGAATCAGCGGATCTCGAAACGCGGACATTAAAAGAAATCCGCGATTGTAAGTTTCCACATTAGAAACAATGCTTTATTATGATGCTCAGAATGTAAAAGTGTTTAAAATACGATTCCGGATAGAATTTTTAACTGAATTCAAAGTTTCGTTGTTCTTATTAAGCTGTATATATGTTTAATTGATTTATTGTCCTATATTTTAGGTTTAAGAAAATTTTTTAACTTTCAGGTAATTTTTTTTGCAATTTCTATTCTTGGCTTACTAGTGGTAATTCACTGAAGTACATTGTGATTTCAAGACAAACGTGATTTTTTAAAACAAATTCGAAGCATGAGATATCTTTAAAAGATTTCTAAACCGTTTTTGAGCTACTTTATTAAGTTTTCCAGTGATAATTCAGTTAAGTATATTGTAAATTCATTTATAACAATGCTGTTGCTAATAACAACTTTGTTCTTTATAATTTATTATAATAGCTGTACTCATTCGTGATATGCGAATTTTTTCTTATCGAATGCATATATTTATGGCATTCTTTTGAATAGCTTACGTATTGAAGTTTGATAAAAGTGATTGCAGCAGAGTGATACTCATTTGAATAAAATTATCCAGATATAGTATGGAACGTATTTGACAGTTACACGTGGATATATTTATTTTGTTTTTTGTGAGATCTTTGAGGAAAAAACAGCATGAAAAAAAGTCAATTAGGACTGTTGGTTGCTAAGATCGTAAAATTGTGCTAGTACATTTTTTAAAGGTTGAAATTGGACCATTTTTATATCAAATGAATGATTGAATTGATTTTCAGCACTTCTAATAATTGACGCTGCTTTTTTTAAATCTTTACACTCCTAAATGTTGTTTAATGTTAAACACTTTCAGTTAAAAATATTTCAATATATTTCGAAATTTTATCAGTTTCAAATATTTCTAAATAAATATTTCATTAAAATTAAAATCCCGAAAATAAATGTATAATACATTTTTTATTCATATGGAGTGAGTGGATTTTCCAATTCGAGCAACGGTAAACAGAAAGATATAAAACTATTCAAGCACAATTTCTATTATTACATTTACTGGTATCTTAAATGTTCACGTTTATAACCAAGGAAAGGTAATTTGTGTCAAGGAGTGCATTGTTTATGAAATTATTGGCCGTTTTGCATATACGTGTCTTCTGTAATGTATTTTCTAGGGTCTTGCGATCGAATAGAGTCTTTAGTGTAAAATAAGAGTGCACAAGACGAGGCGTTTGCAAATCCCATAATGAATAAAATTGTTATAATAAAAACGGTTAAGTGTCACCGCGAGGCTTGGAAGATTTAAGTGGGATATGACTTCACTTGCAGCAAAGCCAGTGCAAGCAAAGGTTGAAATGCGTTTCCTATGCGGTGTTGTTCCCTTCCATTCTCTTCATGTAACTACATCGCACTGTTTATGAGAAAATAAGTATGTACGCGAAGACTTGGCCATAAAACAAACTCGAGATATCCGAATAAAGCCGCTACACGATACGGAGCGGCGCGCGCGAGCGCGCGTGAATGCATGAACGTAGGGATTGAGATGCTAGACGTAGATGGGACAGCAAAGTTGAGGTGGTTGAGGCAGGGGATGCTGCTAGTCTGCTGCCAGACGTTGTAAATTTTATCGCCTGGATAAAAGCGAACTTGTAGAGAATAGCCATAAAGGTGCTTTACTGTACATTTACATCCAGATATAATGTGTTGTACTAACTTAAGTGAATCAAACAATACCAGTCTAGCTTTCACTTCCCATTTCAACCCAAGCACTGAAAATCAAATCACTTTATTTCAATATGTGTAACAGAACCTACTCATTTCTTTCAGGACTTAATTTTTACCTATTCTATCTCACACAGTTTATTGTTTACATTTCCTAAAGCAATACAAAAGGAAAACAAGCTTTTTGAATGAAAAAAATTGCGCAAACAAGGCGCCACGCGGCTACTAAAAAGGGATCCGTATCCTATTAGGGGGTTAATTGAGTAGTTCAAATCTGCCTTCCGTTCCTATCGCTCCCCTCTCTTTCCTTTTTTCTTCTAACTTATCCTATCCTATTCGCCGTTCAGTACTTTCCCTCTCCTCACTCCCGCTCACTGACAATACATCGCCGTAGTTAAAACAAATGGGGGGGGGGGGGGGATTGGTTGGGATTTATTGTGCAAGGCTGCGACCTTGCACATGATTCCGAAAGGGCTTGCTTATAATGTTATTTTTAATCTCATTTTGTCTTATATTTTTTTGAATTGAACTGCATTACTTCTTTGAATCAAACTTTTTACTCTTTAATTCAGCACTGCAGTGTTTCGGAAGAAATGTTATTCTTTAGAATTAAAATTCGATTCTTAATTATCCTCCAAAGTTGGAAAACGCGTGTCTCGAGCGAAAAAAAAATCTCCTGCCATTTTCCCGGAAATTAATGGCATTACTCAAGTAAGATTTTCACACTTCAATTCAGAACTGATCTATAGCGAAAGTATGTTACCTTTTTTCTAAATTCCGAATTTGATTTCTCGTATATGTTTTTGATATACTCCTGAAAATTGTCAAAATGTTTGATATCTCCGTTTGGGACGTTTGTGTTCAGTTATTATTAATAAATTTCCATTTACATTTGCGCCTGCCATTCTAAATAGAATTTTTTGAGACACATTTTGAGACCTTCTGGCTGTGTGTCTATATGCGTGTTTGTAGGTTTCTAGTCTGGTAGCACGACAACTTTCAAAAGAATTGCAAGATTGGATTTGATTTGGGCGTACTCTTGAAGTGTCCCAAACTGTAAGTCAAGTTTGCTAGCCAGCTATTTTGGATAAAAATTAAAAAAGTTAGAGTATTTTCAAAATTTCTGAAACCACTTTTTTTCAAGATTTAAACATTTTATAAACACAAAAAGTACAAAAAAGTGTACACAAAAAGAAAAACAATCAGTTCTTTCGCTTTTTTAGATAAAAAATTAGAGAAATTGAAAATAACCAAATTACAGTTGTCGATGCTATGACTTTAAATTTTAAAATGTCTGTGCACAATTGTGGGGGAAGTACAAACTTGCGGACCGCGCGCGTAGCGGGCGAGGAGGATGTGCCCAGGGAGCGGATAGATTTGATTGTTTTATTATGAAATGTATCATTTATAATTTTTAGGAATATCTGTATCAGTTAAAGTGATTAAGGGAAAGCTGCATTTAAAAAACCCGTAAATCTAAATATTTTTACACGTTAAGTATTTTATATTATTTGAAGAGTTAAGTTGATTGATAGTTTTGATTTATATTTCCGCAGATTGTGGGATGACATCTACACTGATCGATAGTAACTAGATCTGACGATAATACAGATTCCTTTACATTACTCTTATCATAAATGTAACACCTGGCTTGAGATAGCGTGTATTTCTGAAAAAAGTATTCTTTTGATTTTTCTAATAGCTTAATTAGGAAAGCATTTAGGAAGGTTACATTCGCATAAGTTAAAGTTATTCTATATTACTTTCTTTTTATATACTGTGTACAAAAATTCAAAGAAATAATGAAAATTGAAAAATTGCATAATGTTCAATAGTTGATAGGACTTGTTTCAGAAAGAATATTATATTTAGGTCGAGATAAAAATTCTAAAAGCGTTTACTTCGTTTTAATTCGCAAATGCTAGCATACAAAATAAAAAGGATTCAATATGACTTGAAGCATTCAAAATTCGAATTAAAATTTAAAAAATGTGGTTTAAATTGATGTTAATGCTAATGCAAAACCATGTTCAATTTCGAAAATATAAATATTTGTGAAATAAATATGTTCTACCAAAACATATTTTTCCTTTTCTAGTGAAACCAGGAAATAAAGCCAAAAGTTCAGGTGTTATATAGAAAGGCTTACAATTTATTTAATGCACAAGATGTTGTTACGAGAGTTGCTGTCTGCTGGATAAAATGTAGTCATTACGCACATTCGAGATCGTCGTAAACTTTCCGATCTATGAGGAAATGCCGGCATGACTGAGAAATGCGCCGTATTCGTACGAATGGGCAAAGGCAATCTTGAAATTGAGCATTTTACATCCAAAGTACGGCATGCATATTTAAAAGACCACCCACACACTTCATTCTCATCGGACAAAGTAACATCGGACTTCTTTAGAATTTCGAATGCGAATGTTGTGCCTTTCTCTGAAAAAGTGCACAGGATCTCGTATTAAAATTTAAAGACCGATTTTTTCCCACTTGAACTTTGAACTTCATATTCTGGAAAACCTAGACATATCAGCTAAGTGAATATAAATGTATAAATTGTACTAAAATTCGTCGCATCAATGTTTCAAGAATTAATCGAATCAAACGCTTGTATCAGAGAGAAACTCTTGTATTAAACCATTATTTCAATAGAATATATTTAAATATCCAATATACTATACGTATAATGTACGATGTGTATATTTGAAAAGCTCAATATTATAATCACTATATTGAATAATATAGTGTTACGTTCTCTGCAGTTTCCAAATATTTAATATGACAGGAAATATGACACAAATTAAACGGATTCAAGTAGTCTAATTGCGTAAGTAAATAATTAATGATATCTATTACTCAGATAAATCAATTAATGCCATTAAAAATTCCTGAAATATCTTTGATCTGGAAAATGTTATGTTTTTATACAGAAATCGATTTATATTATACACGGAAAAAACAGTATTGCTGCTCAAACTATACACTATTTCAGTTCAGCAAAATACGCGTATATAGTATCTAGACCCATTCGATATAGATGAGACAACTATACTGATTTGTCGCTCGACCAATACAATGGTTCGCATACACGTAAGTCTGTAACTTTAAAGTGGAAGAGAAGCGTCATTTGCTCGAGGCGTTTTTCTTTTCTAAAAGCTTCTTCGTATCGTGTATTTTTTTCAAATGTCCACGTTTTCAGACCTTCTGCGCCAGAAAAATAAGTTTTCGCGAACGTGTTTCTGTGTGTGCGTAGATTTTAATTTTTTTAGCACCATAACTTTCGAAAGAATTGTCATATAACGTAGTGTCACGTCAACGAACTTATGTCCTTCGTGGACCAATACGAAGCTTAGAAATACTAGTATATTTGCTACGCCTTTACTGGTATAGTTGTGAGGGCCATCCAGTAGTGTTGGTGCAAGAACTATACCTTTTAGTTCTAGGGTGGCCGCTGGACCGTGAAACCGGTAAAGGACCGGGAATTTTATGAGCCCGGGAAAAACCGGGAAATGACAGTGAATTTATTTTTTGACCGGGAATTTTACAAATGTTTAGACAAAAACCTGTCCAGCTATGATTTGAACCGGTTATGAATCAATAGTTGAATTTTTATCGTTTTAAATTATTCTATCATTCAGTTTAAAATGCTTAATTGGAAAATCTTTCATTTTTAAAATTCTATATTTTAGACTTTAATTTTTAAGCGTAAATTTGAATTTGAAGATTTTTAAAATGCAGTTGATCAACTGTGAATATAAATTAATTAAAGATTTTTAAAATTCGACTGTACTTTAAGATTTCAAAAATAAATAATAATTGATTTTACAAGGCGATTCGGAATCAGTTTGCAGTTATAGAATTTGCAGATTTAAAATTTAAAAATTAAACTGTTTCAATTGGAAAGTCTTATTAGTTAAATGAATGTAAACGACCCATTAAAACATTATAAACTATTATTAATTTTAAAATAACTTCAAAATAATATATTCATGCTTAAAAATTAATTATAAATATAATTAAAAATTTCATTTTTAAGTCAGATTCTTAAACTTTTATGTATAAAGAACAACTGAACACCCATTATTCGTAGAAAGAATTCGCGTAAGTTAAAGATATATTTAGAAGTTTCAACAAAATTCAATATTAATTTAAAATCTGAAAATATTAAAAATAATTTAAACGAACTGTCTATGTTACAAATAAATTAATGTGGAAGATTTGTGGAAAATTGTTTTATTTGGCAGGATTTAAAGAAAAGTTCAGCACATTTTTTTTAGGAAAAAGGCGAATCATTTAAGACGATATTTAGAAGGTCTGACACAAATTTTTAATAATTTAAAATTTGAAAAAATGTAAAACAACACGTAAATATTTCAAGTTTTTGATATAAAATTTTAAAGAATTTTCAGTATTTTTAAACTATTTGAAATGCGAGTGCTTTATATTTTAATTTAGGAAGTGTTCAGTTTATAAAAAAATGTAATCTATAAATTTTTATGTTTCTAACTCTAAACCACCTAAATGATATAATATTAATTTTTTTAAGGACCCCGCACAGAATACATGGGAAAATGTCTTTCGGTTGATATGGTTAAAACTTGGTAATTGTGTAAGTTATAAGGGCCCAATGAAATATCCATAATTTTTTTAATGGACAGTTTTAAAGCTATACGTCACCAACCGCTCAAAATCAGAGCGTAAGATATATCCGTATAGCATTGAAAGCAAAAAGTACGACAAAGTTAGTATCATGCATTAAATGTGGTAAATATTACTTCTGTCTCACACAGCGCACTTCTCGCAATGGCCGAACGCTAAGCGCTCAATATTTTTAATGATCTGCGACATTCACTGTTTCGGGGCAGCAATGGTGATAAAATAAGGTTAGTATCAAGTGCGGTTATGTCAATCATAATAATCGCCCTCTTTTCGCAACAGCCGAACGCTAAGCGCTCAATATTTTGACTAAACTGCAAAACTCGCAACTTAAGGCAGTAAAGGTGCTTGAATAAGGCCAGTATCAAGTGCGATAGTGTCAATCATATGAATCGCCTACTTCTTGCAACGTTCGAACGCAAAGCACTCAATATTTGTAAATAACTATAACACTCACTGTTTCAGGGCAGAAAAGGTGATAAAATAAGTCAAGATCAAGTGCGGCCGTTGCGAGAAGTGGACGGTATATATTACTGGCGCAAACGCACTTGATAATGATCTTATCTTAGAAGAGTTGCTGTTCTGAAACTGTGAATGTTGCACTTAATGGCAAATATTGAATGCCTCGCGTTGGATAGTTGCGCAAATCGTGGGATTTATTTAATTGCCGTTACCTCCAATCAAACTGAGCTCACAGTGCATCCTTTCTCCACTCAAAGCAGTAAATGTTGCTGCCCCGAAACAGTGAGTGTCGCAGTTGATTAAAAATATTGAGCGCTTAGCGTTCGGCCTTTGCAAGATGCGCGGTTTGTGAGATGAACGTAATGTGTGCCGCATTGTAATGCGTGATACTGATTTTATCGTCGTTTTTGCTTTTAATGATATATGAATACATCTTATGCTCCTTGGCGCCGTATAGCGTTAAAACTGCCCATTCAAAAACAAATTTTATGGATATTTCATTGGGCCCTTATAACCTACAAAATTACCAAGTTATAACTAAATCTACCGAAAGAATTTCCCCATGCATTCTGTGCGGGGTTCTTTATTGATTGATTATCTATTTAGAGCATGGAAATTGATAACGTGGATTTATACTTTTGGAACTGAATCTGTATCTTAAGCTCTAAAATTCATAAAAGTTAAAACAAATTCATTTGACAATAATTTAAATGTCTTTAATTTAAAACTGTTTAGTTGAAAAGTCTTAGTCCCTTCCATTTTATGCGTGTATATTATTGAGCATTTTAATAAAAAATTTGAATTATAAACTTTTAAACTTCAGTTTTAAATGTTTGAAAATCGAGATTTTCACTTTGACTGCTTTAATTTGCAGCTCAGTTGTTATTACATCAAAGAAAAAAATTGGCTTTACACTTCCATTTTTTAAATTTCATTGACCATGAAAAATGTTTTTGAGCTGGGTAAATACCGGGAAATGACCGGGAATTTTTTTCTTTGACTAAAACGGCCAACGTGTAGTTCTGAGTACCAAAATATACTTCTCTCAGCTATATCGTTTTTTCCGCGCATTAATGAGCTTCTTCCGCTTCGTATAATAAACGTATTTGGTATCGGATTACAAACGTCTCGTCTCATTATTTGCACTCTACAATACGAAACCATTTTCGTTTCACCGAAATACAATTATCGTAAGATAAAACGAGGCGTCACGAGCTCGGGGCGTTGAGATATGCAATAGAGTATCGACGTCATATCTCTATGATATTTGGCGACCAAATAGACGGTTTTTAATTAACGATTTTGCTCAAATGCGCAAATGGTTAAATTGAGTGAATAGTATTTGATAAAATACCACAGGTAATAACTGGACACGGACTTCATTCAATCGATAATAATGATCATGCAAACGATTAAGAATATAAACCAAAATATTTTAAAAGACTGGTATTTTCTATAGTTATTAACAAAGTCTAAGAAATTATTATGAAGTGAGTGGTATACCTGAGAATTGAACATTTTCAATTTCATGAGATCATTTTTGGAGTCTTCAAGGAAGTTTTTAATTTTTAGATTAGAAGAATCTTATGCTGATTCGAGCCTTGTAAAATGTTGAAAATGTTTAGGATGCAGATCAATTAGATTTTGGAAAATTTTTCTTAATTTTCTCAAACTTCAAAGGTCCTCAATCATTATCTGGCGGCTTCTGAAGCCTAACTTCTCCTCTTGACTTAATTTTTTCAGAATTTTTAATTTGCCGGACTACCATCCACTAGCATTTGCCTGGCCGTTAACATATTGTATGTTTAACTATAGGACAGCAATCTAGATGTTCAAATTTATTATCTATAGATAATAAAAAATGAGATGGTACTCTGTAACATGATGATATTACATGATTATTATGCTAAAAAACGGTTTTAAATAATTGAGGAATTTAGATACTTAATTTTGATCATTTAAAAGGAATATAATTGATAACTTATTAATAAATTTCAAATTAAACTTGAATGTTCTTACATGAACGAAAATTAGGTAAATTGTATGAAATGTCAATCAGATGATACATTCACTCAAGTTGAGGTTATGTTCCATATTTTTAATTCAAAATATTCAAAATAAAAAAATAAAAACGGGGTAAGTACGCTGAGAAGAAATGGTCCAAAATCAACATTTAAAATTCTATCTATTTTCGGTTACCTAAAATCAGATTTTACAAAAATTTTACAAAAATTTTCTCAAATGTGTTGGAGTCAATATATGCATATATATATATATATATATATATATATATATATATATATATATATATATATATCTCCAAACTTAAGAATCTTGTTTCGTTATATGGACCGAGAAAATTCGCCATCCGATTTTAATTGAGGATAGCTAATTTTAATTATTTGTAAATTTTCAAAAACTGTAACATTCCTTGACTGTAAAATAACAAATATAGCCGCAAAATATAGTCGTGAAATTCTAATGTGCTCCGGCGATTTGAGTATCTGAATGTGTTTAAATTCAACAGAAACATATTTTGACGCCTAACATCTCAAAGAAATGGTGGATGTTCGGCACAATATACTCATGTGAGGCGGTACAATCTTACGCTTTTAACTTCTACATTCAAGCATCCATTTTTCTCCGTGGAGTTTGAAGGCATTAGACAACATTAGTCCACAAGTTCAAACATAATATGATTGACCAGAAATAATATTAATTTTAGCATGACAACCGGGTGTAATTTCCTTTCGATCTAACTTTTTCTAGGTTGTTCATCTGACCCTTATTCAAATCAAAATAGGTTTTTAAAAGACTCCAACTTCCTTTTTTTAAAAATCTAATCGCGCTTTAAAGGAAAAGTTCTCGAATATGCAATCGTGTAGATTGACGTTGTTTTCCCATTCACGTAACGCATTTTCTCTAGATTGAAGTGTAGCCATGCAGGACGATAATTTCGCTAATGCCCTAGAACGCTTTTATCATCATCCTCATACTCATACTTATAGTAAATACATTCGATCTATATCCTTGCCTCGTAGCGAAAAGCATTTTGGCGACGTGGCGGCTCGATATTCGGGGTGCGGTTCCTAGGTTCGTAGGTCCTGGGGTTTGCGTGAGAGACGACAGTGGGAAAGAGGTTGGGCGGTTGCGAGGAAGAGAGTCGAAGGCGCGTGAGGTGGGGGTGACCGGGGGTGGTTTTGTGGGTGGTTGGGTGACTTGCACGCGTTGTGCAGTGCGGTTAACGGCGGGTGCGTTGCGCCGACGGCCAACGGTTCGAAGTTGGGTGAGAGAAAGCGGAAAGGGGAAGACGCTAGATGCAGGCTAGATGGTGAGAGAAATGAAGAGAGAGCGACCAAGTGCGAAGGAGAGAGAGAAAGAAAGCGGGTGAGAGAGTGAGAAGGGAAAGTACTGAGTGAGAGAGAAGGACAAGCCTACTAGAAACTAGGATGGATAAGGGTTCAGAGAGAGAGAGAAAGATATATATATATATATATATATATATATATATAGAGAGAGAG
>JAWWLR010000158.1:65932702-65945979 GCA_035041075.1 Acraspis erinacei | reverse complement strand
ATGTTGCCTGAAACAAAAGACCTTGGATACTAATGGACCTAAGTGGGGAACCTCACAGGACGACTTTGTGAGGATCTTCACTTGGGGTGATTGCTAGAGAGACTGATCAGCAACGCGGGTCGGAGCAGTATTGCGGAGTGCGCGTGTTATTTAAATAAATAACACTAAAATTCTAGATAATTCTAAAAATTCTATAACCCCTTCCTCATACTACTCCCTTCCCCACTGAGTGAGTCTTGCCTACCCCGAAAGAGAAACGGCTTAATGGTTTAATAATAATAATAACAATAATCATAATAATAATATTTCGCTACTGTACAAACATGTAAGTAAAAGATAAGTTTTTAATAGTTACTTAAAAGAAATAAAATTGCACAATTTCAAGTAGAACAATTAGAAACTAAATAATCGCGGGTTACACAACTCCTTCAATCGGTCTAAAAAGTTAATTGCAATCACTGTATTTTCATCTCGCAATCACTGCAATCAGTTTGCATTTTCACAGTGCAATCATGCAATCGGTATACACCCAATTTTGAAGTTATGTACCCATCGTAAATGTTAAGCATTTTTAATTTTACACTTTCATTGTTGTAATTATACATTTGAAACAAATGGAACTGCTTAACGATTCTCGCTCGAACACCGAAGTTAAGCAGTAATTGCCTCGGCTGTTCTCAGATGGGAGTCCATGTGTTTAGATGGCATGTATTATTGATCAGTTTTTAAAGGCTGTGTTCACTCTCAAACTAATACTAATACATATTGATCGTTTTCATTTTGAAGATATTAAAAGAAAGTAGCGTCATTTATGAAAATTAAATTCAGAATAAATAACTCTTATGAAAATTGACTTCGAAATAAATAACTCTTATGAATAATAAAATACTAAAGTTCAGTTCTTAGTTTATTTTCAAATTTTGAGTATCAGGAAAAAAGCATTTATTTCAAATAAAGTTTTGGTTACGGGAGACCATAAACAAATTATGCAAGGGTCATTTAAGGTATTTTAGACATGGTTATAAGATGCTGCTGACCCTTTCTTTTCCCAAAAATCCCTACCTAATTTAACTACGGCCGCAGGTGGTAAAATCTCATATGTTAACATATCATGCAGGGAAAAAGAGATATAAAATTGATGAAATTTGCGTGCCGTATTACTTGAACCATCTCTAAACTAATGATGGCTCAAATAACTTATTCTGCCCCTAGGGGTGAAACCATCTCTACCAAAGTATACCAACCCGAAGCAAAAATTTAAAAACTTTCTCTTCCTTTCCGATCCTTGTCAAACGTCAACCCTTCAACCTACTCCTTTTTGCTCTGCAGAAGCTAAAGAAACATGAAGTTATTGAGTAATTTGATAAATTTCTCATACACTGGAGAAGCAACCTTTACAGAAAATGGATAGAGACAAGCAGGACCGCGAGATTGGCCTAGGTTGGGGACTGCTGGGGAAAGTGCGGACGACATCGAGGAGGTTGAAGTATGTGTGCATCGGTTGAGAAGGTTGCAGTGGGTTGGTTTGGGGTGGTTGGAGGAGGATGAGGATGAGAACGTTCAAAGTGGGTGGCAGAGGCGGTTGGCTGAGACGTGGAGGTGCAGACGAAGAAGAGACAGAGAAAGAGAAGAGAGCATAAGAGAGGAGAGCTGAAGTTAAGGGAGAAAGAGAGAGAGAGAAAGGAGAAAGAGTTCCGTGAGTAAGAGTAAGAGAGGACGTGAGAGAGAAGCGCTGGGTTGGGTTGGTGTGCACCAGTACCACCAGTACGACTAGTACCACCGACATGGCTCCAAGCAAAAGGGGGTGGAATGGGGTAGGATGGCCGGGCCTCTGCTCGCTCGATAGAGGCGCGTCCCGTCGTCCCATGATTGGAAACCAAATCGCCGCACATCCATCCCATCCCCTCACCTCTGCTACCTCCCCCCTAGTCATCCCAATTCCACCCTTACGGCCTCTCAGCCCTCGCAACCCTATCCGATGCCCGGTGCACCTCGGTCTTTCGCATACTACTGCTACTCTGTTCTCTTCTCTTCTCTCCTTTGCTTCTCTCCTCTCGCCTGGGAGACGCTAATGTCGAGCTAAGTCCTTATAACCCCTCAGCCGGAGGCCGGTAAGCCCGCAGACTCGAATGGCCTCCATAAGTAACCGGGTTTACACACCCCAAGACCCTATTTCTCACTCTGGAAAAAACTGCAGCCACCCCAACCACTGGGTGAACTACCAAGTGATCCTCCTAGTCGTGGTCGCCTGAGTATCGATGCTGATGGTGATGCTGGTCCTTCGTTCTCCCCAGCTCTCTGCAAACTGGATCCAGTAGCAGATTAGGAAGACGAAACCGCAAAGAAAAACGTACCGAGCTTTAGCGGCCGAAGGTAATAACTTCGCGGTTACCCACACCGGACTAGACACGGAGATCCACTTTTGTTCAGCTCAGAAAGACCCTTACGACGTTTGTCTCTGCTAACAGAAGGAAATATGTTGTCGATTTTCCTTACAAATTAAAGCCTTGAGATATTATCTCCTGAATCAAGACTCCTAAATTGTTTAAATAAGAATTCTAATTTATCCCTATATAGTGTAAGTAAAAAAACAGAAAACTATTTTGGTGATTATAATATTGAAACAAAAATGTTTAAATTAAAAAGTAGCATCGACATGACGATTATCCTTTCGCTGCTGAAACTTTGCAGCAGTGAATGTCGTCGCCACTTTCCCTTTTCCCGCAATGTTTATGCAGAGCAGAACCAAACTTTCTTGAGGCGGTGTGGAATACCGGTGAACTACCGCGAACATTATCGAGGTGAAGTTGAAAGTGGATGGCGACCTACCCCCTGGGAAAGTTTGGATTGGGTGTCGTACGCGTTTGATATTAAATTGACGAGTTCGAGTTAGGGCTACCAGTAGTTCTTGACGTATTTTATATGGCGGTCGACTAACCTAACCTGTCACTCATTGGGCATCCTTTATTAAGGAAAGTTATTCTACAATATTGCAGCTCAGACTTTATTGTATACCGGAAAATGCAAATTTGTTTTTCTGCAAATATTTACAAATTCGAATTTATTTTTAGATCAAAAGTACTGACAAAGTCGGAATCAATTTATTTCAAAATTTTCACAAATTCTTATAAGACCTTCCTATTCCAACCCACTTTTTTGGACCATAAATCCTAGCAGTTCTTTAGACCAAACAAAATTTTTCCGTAGCAGGATTTCTTTAAAGCTGAGAATAAACTGGGAATTTTCTAGTGCTCTCGTTACAAAAAAGTTCTTTATCAGCAGGACGCAATTTGTTATTTTTGGGTTCGTTAGTTTCTATTTCAGCCGTACTGTTGTAGGACTCAAATCATAAAATCAAAAAATCTTAAGATCAAAATGTTGTTTGATTAAACAAAACTTTTTTTTTAAATAGACAAAGTTTGGTTTGAGCGCAACAAATTTTGTATTTTTTTTTATAGATGCCGAACCATATTGTTGTTTGAAACAAAAATAGTTTCTGAGGTATGCGCTTCATTAGGACTTTATTCGGAATTCTAATGGGATCCCAATGGGAACATAATGCGCCTTTTTTATTTGGGATTCAAGAGTTAAGTTTCTCCACTAGAGTATTAGTCAGAAAAAAATATTTTTGTGAATGTGTCTGGTATTTCTGTCTGTATATCCGTAGTAGTACTAGTGGTTGTTTGTCGGTACGATAACTTTCGAAAAAACGATCGGATTGACCTTTGGCACACTTTTTTGAGGTCCAAAAGAAAAGGATGAGTCCATTAACCAGCCATTTTTGATCAAATTTCTACAAAATTGTTGGTAATTGTTTTTGGGTAGGGTGCTTAGTTTTTGTTATTCGTAAAACATAACCGTAAGGATTAAAAAAATAAAATTTTGGAAAAACGATACAATGTGCGAAAAATATATATAGACAAAAATTACTCGCCTCAAAAAGATCTACAAATTTTTTACATTTCATTTTTTAAAAGGACGCGTAGTTTTTGTTTTAATCTTAAAAATAACATTAAAAAATAAAATGTTTCGAAAAACCACACAAGGTACAATGAAATGTTTAAAAACAAAATTGTTCTCTGAAAGTAATTTTAAACATTTTCTTTTGACCTTTTTTTTATAGGATGCGCTCTTTTTTACATCCCCATTCTCATGAGAAGGTATCAGTCCCATGTAAAGTTTGAGTCCATCGGTTTTTTATTTATAAAAACAAGTTCCAACATTTTTTTGTTTGAGGTTGTATTTTAGTGATACACCTCTAGTTTTTTTAGGGTTTATTTTAGGTTTTTATTGTTTACTTCAACATATATGTTACCCAAACTGTTCATAGGCGTACTTCATGGCTTAAAAAACAAAGTCTGGCGCGGGATGACGTGCGTCTGTTGCGTACTTATGTTACGTACGTGTATTGCGTACGCTCGGCACCCCGCACCTGATTTTGTTTTTTAGGCCATGAATCACCCCTAACAAAAGTTTGGATAAAATATATGTTGAAGTAAGCAATATAAGTATTTTTTCATAAAAAAGATTAGAAGTGTCTCACTCAAACATAACCTACAAAAATGTTGGAAATTTGTTAAGAATTTCTTTTACCCCTACTTTTTATTTTAAAAGTTTCAAACTTTTTATTTTTAACTAGTCATTTGGGTGATTATTACATATATTTCGAACATCAAAATCAGTTTCGTCGTTTTCGACCGATCTGTGACGTTCCAGGCCTTGAGGTAATGTTGTGCGCCATATGCAACACACGTACGGCGGCCCGTGCTAAATTTTTTCTTTAGCCATGAAGTACCCCTATGAAAAATTTGGGTAAAATATATTTTTAAGTAGGTGAAATAAGTATTTTTCTCCAAAATCTAAACGTATGTCTCTAAAACATAACCGATCGATCATCAAAATCGGTTCTGTAGTTTTCGAGAAAAATGACTTTTTTTATTTTACTTTTCCCCTCCATAACTCCCATTAAAATAATATTTTAGGTTATCCTTTGGAGGAATGTTATGTCACAGGACTCTTTTATCTTTAAAATGTTCTGGTGAATGGCCTGAATAACGGTTATAGAGTGTTTTCTCGAATTATGAGATTAATGATTTTGTCCAATCGAAATAATTCAAATTACATTTATTTATTTGCAGTTGCGCATTCATCAATTTTACGCAGATAATTTCACCGCGTTTCTCATGGTGAGGAATTTCTTAGTCAGTTGGTGGTGAGTAAATTGTAGTTTTTTTTACACAAACTCATGTCAATATAGTGATTCTGCGTAATCTGTTATCTTTGAGAGTTGGGTATAGGTTTACATCTTCTTCCCCACTTCTAGTCACGATCTTGCGAATACCGTTGTATCTGTACAAGTGTCGTTCGAGAGATAACTTAAACCACGCTCGACACGTGCAGATGTCGCATCCTCGAGCCTCTAGCTTTTCCATAAGATAAATGAGCCTCTCCATTAGGCAATCCTAAACGTTTCAATCGACTTGATCTTAAAAAGTTTTCGTTATTCGTCTCTCGTTTTATCAGTCTTCGAACACTTTTCTCGCTGTGCCACTCTCTTCGGGAAAGAAACTCTTACTTTTCCGAACTAAGACGTTCCAATGGATAATCGATTTCGTAATCAAACGTACAAAATTTAATTACGAATAAAGAAACAGCTTAAAGTTGGTAAAATTTTTAAAACCAGATTGTATCTCATTTAATTCAAAATTAAATATTAAAACATTAAAACTCGAGTGTTACCATATTGTTTTCGTGCTGTAAGGTAACGATCCCCTCAATTCGAATCTAAATTCAAAAAAGAAATTGCATTCATTTAAGATCGAAATAAAACCTGCTTTCTCATTATTCCTTCTATGCATTGAAATCGGAGCATACAAAAATTCATAAATCAAAATTATATTTCCAAACTACCTCCTTTCCAGCTCGTTAGAAACAAAAATATAACAAATGAAAAAGAGGGAGAAAAAGTAAAGTCAACTAAAACCGACCTCTCACTCTTTCCAGATTGTTTCTCCGCCTGTTTTATACTACCAAGGAACAGAATGTTTCTAATACTTTCTCATCAAGACTATTTGTAGGAAAACTATTTGTATTGTTTAAAATCAAAACTAAATTTTTTAATAATCTCAAAAATCATGTTACGAAAACCCCGATGAATTCTGCAGTTAATGAAAAATTATTTCTCTAATAAAGCTGGTTTTTTCTTTTGTGCTAAATAAATAAAATTTACAAATATTTTTTATAGGTGCTTCAATCATACTCATCCCATTTCCCCAATTTCGCTGAAATCCATAATTTTAGAAAGCACGGTCAATAGAAATAAAACAAATATTACAACTACCCATGTGGAAATAGCCCGGGTTTTTGGTCGGAGGCTGGCCGGGCTATGTTTGTTTTTTAAGAGCCTAGCTGTGCGCTAGTCGGAGACTAAAATTATAAATAATGACGGCAAAATCATTATACAGATACTAAATTGATAATTTTTGAACGTTTGTAAAATAATAGTAATACCTTGGTAAATTTCAAAATTTCTGAAAAATATATGATTTAAATAAATATGTTCATTTTGGTAGCATTGATTAAGTATAAAGTTCCGAAATTTGAATGATGGTATTTTGCGAATCCCGCCGGAAATCTCGTTGTTTCGAGATTTTCGAAATTTTTGTTCACTCTTGTCGTCTGTTCTTCATCATTTTTAATGAACTGTATTTTATAGTAGTCTACAACAGCAAAAAACGAAATATTACGTGAAGAAAAATTGTAGCCGATTTAAATTATTTATTTTAAAATTATTTTATTTCTATTGCTGTTAAAAGTTCGTTTATTTCACATTTAGATAACGTCGTACAATAATAAATAATTAGAAAAATAGAGCTTAAATTTATTACTTTAACTTTTCTCAACTGTAGCTTATGAGGATGACTTTCTCACCGAGTTTCAACTGGTTGGTTTAGCGAAGTGGTTAGCACTTCCGACTGTTAGGATATAGATTTAGGTATAGATACATAGGTTCGATTCCCCCGTAGCGTTAGAAATTTTATGTGTAATATAATGATTAAAAATGTATTATATGTATTTACTCTAAACAGGACTATTAATATTTCAAGTCAAAATACTCGCAATCAACTAATATTTTTTTTTAATGCCTTTTTCGTCTCTCAATGACTACGTGAAAAGAGTTAATGTATTCTGTGTGCAGGGCGTGCGGAATTTCATATATTAATATGCTCCAATTCAAACAGTAAAAAAGAATAAAATTGATCCGCTAATTCAGTGACAGATGCTCTTCATAAAATTGAAACCCGAATTTTGTAAATCTAGTAAAACACCAATTAATCCCGTCCGGACCACGTTCGGGCAGCCCGGCCATATCACGGCCATGTTCCATGTCCGGGCGCTAGCTAGCGCAGCGTGACAATGCTGGCCGGATTCCGACTAGAAACGCTGGAGATAGCCCGACTTAAAGCCGGGCTCCCCGGCCAGCCCCGACTTGAATTTCCACCCGGCTAGTGATTGCTGGAAAGATAAATTTTATTCTTAGATAACTGAATTGTTCAAAAATTTAATTATTAGTTATTTTTTATATTTCATCATGCAGCCACAGAAAAGTTACCTATGTTCCTTTGAATGCGGAATATCACTTTCTAAGTATTTTCTCAACTCAATACGAATATGCAGTGCATTTTTTGCCGCCAGGTGTAGTTTAGTAGATACTTGTAACTCAATTCGGTAATTAAAAAGATTTTAACAATTTTTGTATGGCTCAAAATGAAAAACTTTAAAATGTCAGATCATTCAAAATCGTTTTTTCAATGCAGGTTACAAATATTACCACAACACCCACAACTGTTCTTGAAATAATTTTTAAAAAATCACATAATTAATAATCTGAGAAGAAATTTGAATTCGAGTCGCTGACATTGAATGTAAAGTCAAATTTTCAAAATTCAAAACGACTTTTCCAATATGGCGAGTCATATGTTATATTTTTTATTTTAAAACCAAGAAACGTAATATCATGACTTAATTTACTAATTGTAGGGTTTTTTGGGTCGCTGATGACGAATTTGATGGAAGATTAGAAAAACCTAATGGCTTTGGCCAAGTGGGACATCATATGTAAAAAATTATTATTATGATATTGGTTTAGTGATACTTTGAAAATCTGACTTCAAATTCGTTACCAGCGACTCAATAAAATTTATAATAAGTAATTGGTGGGTGCTTTGTAGCTTATGGGTTGATGCTTCACCGAACTTTAACCCATACGGAAACAGGGGTGAAGATTTTCTATGTCATATTAAGAACGGATAATCCGAATTTAAATTATATTTCAGAATATTTCTAAACATAAAAAACAAACAAATATTGCCCTAGTTTATAATAAAAGCTTTAAGCTATATTTTTCAGTACGGTGTATGTGGTTTAGGAAGGGGTAGGAGTAAGGTATGCAAGACATGTTGACTTTTACTACATTTTTAAAGAGGTCAGTTTGTTACTTGGAGGAAATTTTAATAAGTTTTTCTTAATCTTTCAGAATTCTTCATAATGTTCTTTGAAAATGTCTGGTAATTGAGATAAAGTATTTAGGTGATTTTATTATTTCATCTGTAGTTTTTTAAAGGAACACTGTGTTGAGAATTCATGTTTAGCCTTTAAAAAGTAGTTCATACTTAAATTACCTAATTTTCAAAAAAATACAGTCGACATTTAAAACAAATTTCAATAAATCGCCATAGAAAAATTTACTGATACATTAATTTTGGTATCAAAATAATATAATCTAAAATGTGTGTCCTATTTTAATTAGTAAAATTTTACGAATGATTAGTGACGTCTGTCTGTAAAGTAGTTACGTTATAACTAAATTAATCAATGGCTCATTTTTCACTTATTAAAAATTCATTTTTGACTAATAAATATTTTAATTGTAATATTTTTTAATAGCATTGTCATTTTAATACCACACTTAAAGTTATATTTTAAGTTTTCGCTTTCATATATTTGGATTCTAAATAAATTACTTAACCTGAAACTACATTTAATGAAAAAACGCATTACTTTGTAATGCAATTTTCTTAGAAAATTTGAAAAAATGCGAATGCCAAAGTTCATGTATGAAAAATATGTATTTGAATTATGACAACCTTTATATCAATAATATCGCCTATCAAAAAATTTAAGGCCATTTTTCATTGGGAGCCGACGGGTTAATCACTAACGAATTCAGGTGCTACATATGCTTCTGAATTCTTTGTATTCTTTTCGATTTTCTTGTTAAATTTTTTTTTAAATTCCTGTGAGTTATTTGTAATCATTTGAATAATTTTAGACATGCCAATTTAAATTCTTAATTATTAAGGACTATCCTAAATTTGAATGAGAGAAAAATGAGCCACTTATTTACTTTAGTAGTGAAAATATTAACTAAATATCAGTTTATTTCACTGTTAATTTGCGTATTTTTTATATTTGTTTAATTTAAAAGAAAAGCACCTGGGGCTACATAGTCATATAGTGTAGTGTCCTCTCTAGGAAAATTAATACACATTATTCTAATATTATTACAATCCTAGTTGGCTCAGTGGCGTTTGAGTGCCCATTATTTCTCTCTCTCTCTCTCTCTCTCTCTCTAATATATATATATATATATATATATATATATATATTATTTATTTATTTTAATTATTTTGAATATTATGAAATGAACCTTTAGAAGGTTTTGGGTTTCAAATTACGCACTCCTCGTTATATATTCCAGTCTTTTTTGTATTGCCATATTTTCCCCCTTTTTAAAAAATTCCTCTTTTTCCGCTATTTTTAAGAAACTTGCCCTTGTTCTTGATTTTTTTGTTGATTTAATAAGAATTTATTTAATAGAATCCAATAAGAAAATCCAACTATTATTGGTTGAATGTTAATTATTTTGAATTAAAGAGTGTACTAGTTGTATTTTTGGTTCAGAATTAATTCCACTGCTTGGTTAAAGGTTAAATACTGTCTTAAAAATTCATTTTTTTGGTTGAAGATTTAACTATTTTGTTGGATATTCGCTTTGTTTAGTTGAAAATTAGCGTTCTTTATTGAACATTTACTATTCAATTTGTGGCTAAAAATTGATCGTTTTTAGCCCAAATTTTTCCTATTATATTTTTTGTTGAAAATTCAACTGTTTCGCTAAAACCTTCTCTTCTTGGATTAAAAATTGTATTATTTTGGTAGAAAGTTGAACTATTTTGTTGAAAATTTAACTACTTTATTTGAAGCTCGTTTCTTTTGGGCTTAAAATTTAACCGTTTAGTTCAAAACTCAACTATTTGGTTGAAAATACATCTTTATTCACGCTTCATTCGAATACCACTATTATCTTTAAATTTAATGATTTTTTTGAAAATTCAACTATTTTCATGAAATTTTTTTTTTGTCGAAAATTTAACTTTTTCTTAAACATTTATCTTTTTAGATAGAGAATTCATTCTTTTTGATTTAAAATTGAAATTTATTCTAAATAATCGTCTTTTTCATAGAACTTCAACTATTTGGTTGAAAGTGCAATTACTTTTGTTGAAGTTAAATCTTTCTTGTTTAGAAACTCGATGTTCAAAATTTATCTCTTTTTGTAAAAATTAATCTTTTTTCGTTGGAAATTCAACAATTTTGTTGAAAATGCAATATATTTCGTCCTAAAATCTTGAAAGTTTTATATTGAATTCAATATGAAACCTATATATTAATTTAATTTGAACGAATTTATTCCCATAATATTGCCCTATTTTCGTGAAAATCACTGTATTTCTCCTGTTTTGAGAGCATTTTGGGCTGTGAATCCTAATGTATACATACATGCATACATATATACATAATGTGTGGCTCAATACGACAGATAATTATCAGCAGTTAATTCCTGGGCACACATGGGTATCAATATATCCGTCGTCTTTTGCTACGCTTCTGGTGTTCCTCGATGAACGAGCTTAGGTTCGTTGCCCAGAGGTCCAAACGCCAAAGGATATGAGACCAAGCCACAAGAGCCTTGAGCCAGGAACCAACTTGGTGGAACATCTTCTCGGCAAAGGGTATTGACGGACCGAGCGATGTTCTCATCCGTGATTTGAGGTTGATTGGTGTATGTGTGCATCTTGGAATTGGTGTGGGTGTCGATGCCATGAGAACCACGTAGGGACAGACTTGGCTTGTAGGTATGTAGGTACTCGTAGCCTCTGTAAGGAAAGCTTTCTCGATGTTGGAATTACATCATACTGCACTAGGAGAGTAAGGTACACTGGAGTGCAGATTGGACGGGTCAAGACGGTCGCATCGAGTCGGACGACTTGGAAAGGGTTAAAGTGCTGTCTTGACCTCAGGAACCAGGATCAGGCAGGATTGAAATCAAGCGAATTCTACTCTAAGCTGCTAACTACTAACATTCTTCGTGTGCCCTAACGTAACGTTCACGAGAAGCTCATAGTTAGCATTCCGACGTCATGCTGATTTTACATCTACTCGTCAGGAATTATATTCAAAAGAACCTTTCATCCGTTTTCAATTGAAAATTATTGAAAAAGGTACGCAGGGGTAACATTTTAGCTATTGCACGAACAGACCTTTTTACCTCTTTACCCCGTTATCTACTTTCTGAATATGAATTAGCGAAAAGTTAGGCACTAATTTGCTTTTGTGAAAATTGCCACCATTTAATCTATACCTATCTCGACGATTATGGAACTTTTTCACTTTTACTTCCAATTCCACTTTTTGTAAGTTCAAATTGTTTTTTTTTTTAATTATTTAGACATTAAAAATTTTCTAAAAAAAGACAACATTTCATGCTAAAGACTTTATTTTTAAACTTTTTCAAGATGAATTATTTTTTTTCAAGTGACAAGTTTTCAAGTATTTTAAAGTCATTTTAAGTTGTTTCGCGGGATTTGCTTAAACATCCCCCCCCGCTAATTTTTAAAAAGTAATTATTTCATGGGATTAGTTACAAAATTAACGAATTTTGAGAGTACTATATCTTTGAATACTATTCGGAAATTATTTAAACATTTTTAATTTGTTTCAAAAATGTTTTTCATCGGTAAATCTATAAAAGTTACTATTTTGTGGAATTAATGATGCAGTTAATAAATTTTAAGAGTTATATTTATTGTGGAAGACAGTTTTGCATTTATTAGAGCAATTAATAATCCTTCGTTCACGCCTTTTCTTTTGGTAGGTAAAGAAAATTGTAATTTTTTTGAATTTCTTACTCTAAGTGGTTTGTTTTTCAGTATTTTCTTTATTTTAGAACGTATATCCTACTTTTGTTAAATAATCATTTTTTTCGAATAGAATTTCTTCTATCTTTCCTATGAAAATGGGCAAGGGATATTAATTTTTAAAATAATTGCAAATTGTGTTTCACAAAAATCTTACTCTTAGCAGGCATTACTTGAGACAATAATTCTAGAAAACAATAACTTTTTACGATTTATAGATTAAAAGATTTTTTGAACAAATGAGAATTGCTTATTCAATTACCAAGAATCCTAAACAAAACAGAATAACTTTCAATTATGTAACTTAGGACATCTCAGCGCTAAATGAATGGGAACAGAAAATACCGCGCCGGAAGCAACATATTTTTCAATGGCGAGTGCTTCGTACTTACTGGTAGTGAAGCAGGAAAAAAGAGCGATATTTAGTGTTAGCTCAGAAAAAGGCTTGGCTGTAAAGGGGAGTGGGGTTAGTGGAGCAAAAGTGTGTCTCTGTGGCACGAAGGGTGAAGTTCTCGTTTTGTCCATCCACCAACCCACCCCTTGTGCCACTCTACATCATTCAGTCGTGGGGTAGGTTAGGGTTGTCTGGTTTAGGACTCTAAAAGAGAAGGGGGTTCACGACCCTTGGCCGTAGAAGGGGATGAATGACGGTAGCGCCCACAATATTGGGGAAGGCCATGTCTCCCATTATTATACCATGCTACTAACCGAGGGTGCTACGGAATTGCTAAATTTATCAATGAAATCCAGCTTCGCTTTTTATTAGCTCTCGGCAGCTTCGGTATTCCTCTTATTTTTAGTAATTTTGAAATTCATACAGGTATTTCTTTGAGAATGTTCAATGTTGTTTGAAAGAATTAATACACTGTGCAGAGTGCACAGTCAAATCACAGTGAAGTTTATCAGAGTATAAGAAAACGTCTTAAATTCAGAGAAGTTTTTGATAATTTAAAGTTCATATCATATATATAGTGGTATCTCCTCACTCTCTACGCGATAAAAAAACATATTTTAAGT
>JAWWLR010000158.1:65664197-65674249 GCA_035041075.1 Acraspis erinacei | reverse complement strand
CCCCCCCTCAAAAAGGACAACAAAAATAAGATTTTGTTAAAATATTAATCTCCATGTTCCAGAATGATACATTTAATGCCACAAGAAACTTTAAATCAATTATAAATGATTCCACTATTTAAGAAAATGTGACTCGGATATTTTCCACCCTCACGTTTAACGCTCGGCTCCTGTCGGTCCTCACAATTAATCCTCGATTTCCTTCGCAGTGTAATGCATCTAATGAAGCTCATGCTTGCGAATATTGAAAATTTATTGAGGTCTTCATTTTTCAAGACATTGGTTGATTTTTTTTATTTCAAATTAAAAACGAAATTAATTTACTGAAGGGTCTATCGACCTTAAGGAACATGCAATATTTTTTTATAAATATCACAAAATGAACAATGATTTGGCTGAAGTTTTCCAGGCGAGAATTATCATGGAATTTCTTACTGTTAATAACATTTGTCACAATAAATACAAAAACTATGCGTCAAATCAATAAATGTTCTCAAATACATATGTATATATTTTTGAGGTTAAAAATGTTGGTGCTTGTAATTTGTCGGTACCTTGCTGTAAATTTACAAATATAACCTTTTATGCTTGTATTCCACAAAATATACGAAAATTGCTTAAATTTCTTTGCATTAGCATAAAATTTGAATTTGTCTGATTCCTAATGAATGGCCTTGAATTCTCTCAAATTTCATTGAAATAAATTTAATACCCTTGAACACGTTTGAATACTCCTCAATTGTAATCAATTACCTTGAATTTAATTTATATTGAATCCTCTTCACTTATCTATAATATATTCAAGTTCTCTTGAAGCTGCTTAAATTTGCTTAAATCCTTTTAAATATACAAGATTCCACTTCGAATATAGTTTTATACGAAATTTCAGTGTGATTCCTAACATGTATATAAAAAATATTTTTATTAATTTTAAAATTTCAATATGTGACATAAACTTCAGAGTAAATAAGAAAAATGAGAAAAATTGTATCATAGCCTCAGTAGCGTGAATCCACAGAAAGGAATTATTATTAGATTTGTTGCATCTCAGTTTGAACAATATAAATTTGCATCGTATCTTAGCTTGTTTTCGTAGATCTAGCAAGTTGCAAACCAAAACTACATCCAATCACATAGCCGCACATTAAATGCAATCAGTCTCGGTACGAATGCCAGCGAAGGTAGATTTTTTAAACTTATTCTTCAAACAAATTAGAACATTAAAGGAGCAAAAATAAATACCTCAGCTAAATAAAATTTCATACTTTCATATCATGTCAAACATATACCAGAAATACTAATTTCTGTCTGCTATCCAATTATTTTATTTCAAAAGGACATGCGTTTGGTAAAGGAGCAACTGAAATCTAAGATGGCAATTGAAGATTGAAAATCAAGATCAAAAGATCAAAGAATGAAAGAATTTGCCTGCTCTGTTGCAGTCTATTCACCCTAGTTCAAACCTTAACCGACATGACTTCGCTACGCATACGTCTGCACTGTCTAGTGTCTACCCGTTGGAAGGACCCTCCTGCTTGTGGATTCGACATCACGTTGGAAGCATAGGACTTTAATTGACTGTAATTTGCGTGGCGGAACATGCCACGACGCAAAGACTGTAAACAACTCTCGATGGTATCCTTTCAGAGAAAGGTCACCAACCTCATCCGCAATCCCAATGAGAAAGAAGAGAGAATAGGTAACCTTAACCCTGGAATTGCCTGCTTCAGTTTCTCTACTTCGAGGTCTTCAAATATACAATGCTCCATATGTGACCGGCGCCGAAGAAATCGGTATGATATAACTGAAATATCGATTTTGAGGTTTTGACGATTTCAATATGTTGAAATCTTATACTTTTACTATCAGAGGGAAGAGAGACCAGATAACCTTAACTTAACCTTAATTCGGATGCAGGGACCCAAAAGCAGTTAAACCGTATTAATAAAATGTTTCATTTTTCTTCAATCCCTTCCCCTACTAGGAACGCCACAATCTAACTAAAATTCTATTGGGATAACATATAATATAATTATATCGCTAAACTTTTGTTAAAAAGGCTTGATTTTAGGCACTAGACCCTTTTCTTCTCAGCCGGTTACATTCTTTTACGTAAAATTATTGCTGGTCACACGAAAACCAGTTTCTGGTCAAAAATTGTTTAAACTGAACAATACCTATTATTTTTATAAACAATATTTATAAACATATGCTTAGTGTAGTCATTTTTCTTCATAAAAGCACTGATTCTTTTGCAAAGAAGTACTAATAAAGTCCTTTTGCGTGATTCAAAGTTAAACTGAACAAGGATTCGACGATATTTATTATTTATATGAATATTATTAAAAAAATACAACATTTGAATTTTCTTCAACCTAAAAGCACCGATTCTTCACATAAAAGTATGACTAAATACGTTCTGAATTACACTTAATTACACTGAATCAATATATAGCAGTTTCTTTATTTTTAAAAACATGTATTATATACAGTAATATTAAAAACACTGGGTATTGTAAACCAACCAAACATATTTCACAAGGGAAACACCTTGGAACCATTTAAACAAATATTGCACGCAATGTTTTTAGTAATAGTTCTTCGTGCAGAAACGTTTCTTTTATGTTTAAAACTGTTTAAATAGTCATTTTTTTATAATAAATATTTAGAAAAATAATAAATATTCGCAAATACTGGTTTAATCTAACTAAAAATGACGCACTAAAAGTCTTTTGAAACTTTTTTTTCAAAAAACTGCTTTTATAAACGAAAATGACTAAATAATAGTTCTTTTCTAATAATTGTATATAAAAAATATTTATTTCTGTCAATTACTAATATATCATAAGCAAGTGCTCAATATCAGCTAAGAAATAAGAATCTAATGGATTTGGAAGCACTTTCGCCTATTTGAGTTTTATAAAAATCGGAGATACATGAGGGTGATTACCCCTGCCAGTGCAGCCTGTCAAAATTTAGAAACGATGATCTCCTTCGGTTTGAAAAACAATAATTGATAATTGTTCTTTAAATGAACAATCAAACCTTTACAATTTATCTTGTTTTATTTTCTTAAAAGTCATTGTTTTTTGCGCAAGTTTATATCAGAACATTTTTTAATAAGACACAGATGTCAAACCCTTTAAAAAACTGGTCCTAGATTTTGAATTTTTAATAAAATTTTAAATATTGAAAATTTTGTAAAATCCTTTAACACAATTTTTTACTACCCTAAGCGCTATAAAATAATAAAAAATGAGTAAAGTCGATAACTTGCGTGTTCCCTTTGACATGGAAAGCCCAGTTACGCCAGAGTGTCCTAAAAAAAACTCGATATATTTTCTTTTGATCACGCAACCAACTTATACCATTTGATGAAAAAATAAATGTGTATTTTTTGTTGTTTATAAAAAGTTTAAACCACGACCCTGGCACGTAAACAGCTCAAGAATCACTACTTGCATGAAAATTAACTTTAATTAATAGTTATTATAATTTTTGACTGGTTTTGGTACCAGAATCGCAGTTTAAACTTGGTTTTCAAAGGAAACAAAAATTAATATTTATTTTTTCACCAAATGGAAAAAGTTTAGGGGGTTGGGGATAAAAACAAACGGTTTTTTGGTACGATATCGTTTAAAATTGAGAAGATGTCGGGTTTATTACGCCTATGTCGAAATTACTTTCATGAACTAGTGCAAAAATATTTAATTCCAAATTCAAAGGTCTTTCCAAGTACAGTCCAAGTCCGATAACTTTCCAACTTCGGGGCTGTAGGGGCGAAAAATTTCAAGAATTGCGGACTTATCCTCTGCCCCCTCAAGTAGCACGATATTAGGAGCGCGGATGCGTAAATCATGGGCGTAAATTATGAGAAAAGTAGCACACATATTGGGAGAACCACGACTAGTGTGCGTGCCGTACGTGTGATGACGTTTTAAGGGGAGTGTACACTTATCGGATGGCAAGTTATCGGACTTGGACTGTAAATCATAGTTTTTAAATCTGGTTTTCAACTAATCACGAACCCTATAAACTTGTTCCTGATTATTTTCTTTTTTTATCATAAAATAAAAAGTATCATGATTACTTACCAAACACATAATATTTATTCGTGTTGTTTACCTAGATTTAAAGAGTTGAATTTGATACAGATTAATATAATAATTTTATATCAGCTTTTTGAAATACTTGCTAGATCATATATTAACGTTTGAAATAAAACATTTAATAGAGTTAACAGTTTGAGCAGATAAGGAATTAACATTTTCTTCTTTCGACTGCGAAATAAAAACATCATAAAGACTCAAATACAACGAATGAGATAGCGATGATTATATATATTCTAAAGAAAGACCTTGTATAGGTGACGTTTTATACTTTACAATCACTATTCACAAAATGAATACCGTAATTGGTAGTCTGCTCTTCGCTTTCACGGGTGTTCTTAATTCTATTGGTAAATATAATAAAATATTATCCTATCTGTAATCTTAAGTGCATTTGGAATTACATTGCATGTATTTCTATTCAAAATTGTCTAAATTACAATGCCTTTATATCCGAATCTACACAAAATCCAGTCCTATTCAATTGGGCTCCCGTTCCTTAATTCTTCTGCTGAGAAAAAGATAATTGTATAAAAAAAGAATGACCTCAATTGGAATACAGGTTTTATACCAAATAACTGTTTGAATCAAAAAAATCTTTTATTCGAATCAAACAAATCTTATTAAAAGATATATTATGTTTTACTTAATGAATCTGCATGTTTCATATATTGATATCAAACAAATGTTTTGAAATCCATTCCAACAAATCTACTTTTTTAATCAAGAAAATCTTTGCATCGATGATAAGATCATGACTTCTCAAAAAAGTGTTTCCGATTACACTCTAAAAAATCGGACACATTTAATATTTTTAAATTACAATCGTTAAAATTGCATAATCTAACCATGTTGATTTACATTAGGGCATAATTATGCATTGTTACACGTTGTGATGTTACAAGTTGATCTAAAATTACGTCGTTCCAGAATAGAAATTTTCCAGTATAATAAAAAATCATCATGAATATTTTCCAACATAAACATAATTTTACAACGGTTCTTAACTGCATAACGTGTCACTATGCAGTATTATGTCCGGCCGTATATCTACTATTCGTGAATGCGATTTTATGTTTTCACTTGGTATTCCGAAATTCTTTCTTGGCCACAGCGAATACACACGGATGTTTCTTCTTGCAGAATTAGGTTCATCTTCCAACCCTATAGAAATACTTATTAACGAAGGCATTCCTAATGCTTCTTTTTACGGAGATGGACGTGGCCATCTTGTACCACTAATCAGCGGAAGTTTTCATAATGTAGCAGTAGAGGGTGGCTTTATTATTGGACTATATATGAAAGGAAATGTTCATCCAATATATAATAGACGAAGGCAGCAGATTTTAATAACACTAGAAGAACAAAATAATGTTCTAATGACAGAAGAACTACATAACATTTATGATAATTTCTTCGTGCACTTTCGCGATCTGACGCATCGACGCTCGGCCCCTTACTTGCACCATGATTTACCCAATAAGATACCAAGACATCATTGACTTTCAGTAATCGACTGCGCTCAGGAAGAAGTTTTCTGTAGTTATTTCCTCCATGTGGCACAAAGTCCAAGTAAACACCTGAAAAGGTAGGGATAGAATTAAGAAATATGATGTCGAACGCTTGAAAATTAGATTAAGATGACCATTGCTTGATTCTCTCAATGCAGAAGTTTACGCAATATGCAGTTGCAAATGATTTCTAACATTTTAGTCTAGAAAAAGCTGAAAAATCTGTTCTTTTTTGTGAAATTTGCTTAATTCTTATTGAGTTTCTTATTAAATATAATTTTACATAAAATTATCTTGTTTTGGGTAAAAAATAAAACATTCATACTTTAAGCAGTGTACCAGAGAGTAAAGGGGATGTCCTAACATGTTAGTTAATTTAGAATTATTAAACCTTCGAATATTCTGTTGATCTTTCCATTGTGATATAAAAGTTGAATTCCTATTGAGTATCTGCGATTATACCCTAATGGAAAGAATTAAAGGGTCAAAACAATTTTTCGAATTTTTAGTGATTTTTCAGAATCCTGTATCTCAGTGAAAAATGGTCGTATCAAGGTCTTAAAAAAAAGAATTTTGAAGCTTTAAGTTTCTAGTTTCGAGATATTTTGGCAAAAAAAATTCGGAGCTACATCTTCCGCGTAATTTGAACAAGTAGTATGAGAAAAAAAATTTCGTTAATTCAAGTAGAATTTTATTTTTTTAAACCTCGGTACAACCATATTTCACTGAGACATCGAAATTTAAACGACTAATATTGAATGTGCCTTTTAGATTTGAATAACCCCCCAAATACCCTGAAAAGTTACATTTCGATCTAACCAACCGTGTCCTTGTTGTAAACGGTCAAACTTTTGAAGAAATTAAAGGGTCATGTTTTTTGCGCTTGAACATTTCCTAAACATGGCTAAAATAAATTTAAAAAATGTCGAGCATTTTCCATACTGAGATACAGCATTCTGAAAAATCTCTAATAATTTGAAAAACATTTTTGACACTTTCATTCTTTCCATTAGTGTATATAGCAGCACTACGTACGCAAAAATAAATACTAAACACCCAGCGGACTCGAAATTTAAAGACGTTTTTAGAACGAGCTAAAGACGTTTTTAGAACGAGCTAAAGACGTTTTTAGGACGTAAAGTTTAAAAGACGTTTTTAGAACATCCAAAAAACTGTTCTTTGTTAGGCCAAAAAACGACCAGAAAACGTTCAATGACCCAAATACGTCCTAAAAACGTCTTTGGAACATTGTATGTTTTTAGAACGTTATTTGGTCTGACTTAGGACGTTTTTAGAACGTTCTAATAACGTTTGTGGACATTTGTGCCCACTGGGCATAATCTATCAAAACACATTCATCTTAACCTAACTTATTTCATCTTTATCTTACAAGTTAAAAAAATGAATTTGACAAGAATTTAGGAACTGTCATTAAGATATATCAATATTACCATCTAGTTGTATAGAAGTTTTGTAATTCACATAACTAAACTATTATGCCAATAAAATGTTACGTAAATCAGACCTATGAGCGCAATGATTACTTCAATATAATTAACTTTTTAGTTACCTACTCTACTAGAAATTAAAAAAGTAAAAAAGAAACTCCTTCAGAGTACACTATTTACCGAGATTTGTTCGTTAAATTTTAATATTTTCACTTTTTTACACCCAGTTTATATTTGAGGAGTAAGTGCACAAAGCATGATAAATCAATTTTTCGATAAAAATTAGTTTTGGATGGTTGTAATAGTCATAGGACTCGAAGAATATGATTATTTACCCTTCGCTCACAAAAAATTGCCTCTCATTAAACTCTCGCTTTAAAAATGGTGTAACCTTCTTCAAAATATTTGTAGTAAAATTGGTGCATTTTGGACTTAAGTGTAAAATATGCTTTAAAAGTGAATAAATCTCCAAATATAGGTTCAATATTTCGATAATATTGGTTAACCAGTTAGATGGTTTCCTGTATGTGATACTATTTGAATTTTTCATTTATAGATGCCCTAATAAGAAAATGATATCCTTGGTATATCCCTAGGATATCTCGGCAGGATATGGGATATCCTGAAAAATTTCACAAAAATCGCCCGGGATATCAGCGGCATATATATCCACTCAATATTCTGTCTGGCATGTATAAAATGTTGGCAATGGAATCCAATATTTCTGTAATACATATTTATTAAAATATGTAGAATTCCTAAAAGCATCAAGATTCACAAACATCCGTTTGACAAAAAACCACTTTGTAAAAATCTCGAATACTCAGTTTCTTTCAAAATCCTATCTCAGTATAATTAGCAAAAAATTATTGCAGCGAATAATTTTCATAACCAATAACAGCCTACTTACAATAAAAAGACAAGTCACTTTCTAAAAATTTTAAAGTTGGCTATTATTGTATCTGTAAAATCTAAATTGCGCACCTTAGAGATCGAACTTTTCAACGGCAAAATCAGGTTTTATATTTAAAAAAAGTAAAACGAATATGTACCGCGTTAGTTTGTATACTATACATGACAGTTTATCATAATTTGCCACGAACATTCGAGAAATTGTTGACTTTTGTTGAAGTGCCACTCATTACTGCGCGAAATTTTTCGAACTATGATAACCATGATGGAGTTCACTTGAAAAAGACTTTAGAGGGGACTTTCCCATTATCGTATTTTATAATTTTGTACTTTGTATAAAATCTCCGGAAAAATACCTAACATGGTTCAGTTATTTCTTATTTTATGGATACGATAGAATATAATTATAATTGGCAGTAAATATATCTGAATTTCCAGTAATATACTAAATTATAGAATTGAGATATCTTGAGAACAATCCCTAGGATCTCCGCGGATATGCTCAGGATATCCTTGCGGATAAATGGGATATCCTGCCTATATCTAATGCTGTGAGGGTGTTGTCTATTCGATACAGCATTCTATACTAAATTTTTAACGCCTAATATTATAAAGGAAATTGAATGATCTCACGGTATTCTAATGACTTTCAAAATATTTTTATGGATTTCAAAGGTGTTAAGAGATTCGAAAAAACCACGGCGGATTTCAATGCATTTTAGATATATTTCAAAGACTTCGTAAGATCTCGAATAATTAAAAATATTTAACAGAATTTCAAATACATTAACCGTTTTTTATTGATTTTAAGTGATTTACGCGAATTTTAAAGGATGATAAGCGATTTTTAAGATTGCAAGCAATTTCAAGGATTTTAAGAGATTCTCAGTGGTTGCTTAATCGTTATTTCGTTATTTATGAACTTCAAGAGATTAAGTAAAATATCCATGGAATTCAAAGAATTTCAAGGATTTATCACATAATTAAAAAAATATTCAGAGATTTATAAAATTTTCGAAATAATTTACGGGATTTCAAAGCATCACAAGAATTTTGAGGAACTCCATGAATATTCATGATAGATGCACACCAGATTTCAAGAACGGTTAACTTTTTGACT
Source organism: Acraspis erinacei (assembly GCA_035041075.1). Lineage (NCBI taxonomy): Eukaryota > Metazoa > Arthropoda > Insecta > Hymenoptera > Cynipidae > Acraspis > Acraspis erinacei. The sequence goes on along the minus strand of JAWWLR010000158.1, from coordinate 65,665,149 downwards.
CTATATGTATTATGCAAGTACATACAATAAAATATTAGGCAATACAAAATAAATTAAACTAATAATTATATAATTTATCTTAATTTATCTATGCCATAGTATTAAAAGTAATTTCATAACCCCAAACTGTTTACAATTAACACATTTAAACAAATAATTAGAAAGAGTAAACTTAATAAGAAAATGCGTTGCCCCCCTTCCCCCTCACCTAAGTAAGTAATCATATACTTTTCTCAAACCCCACCCCCCGGGGATCTTTTATAAATTACTCACCATTTTTTCTGAAATTATTAACAAGGCACCCCCTTTTTATAGTTCGTAATTGTTACCCCCCCCCCCCTGTTATTTTACGAAATGTTGTTCACAATAACATGCAAGTGCTGTAATGTAGCACACTGTTTGACAATAATATTCGCACATGCTCACTTTGAATCACATCCATGTCGCGAATTGACACCATAGACGCGCTTGCGCAATTTAGAAATAAGTCACCTTGCAAAACGGCAAAATAAAAATAAAAGTCTTAACAAGTCATTTTAAAATATTATACACGAATTGCTCGCGTTTAAGCGCGCCTTGGGCGCGCAACTGTTGGTTCTCGAGCTTCGCGCTTGATAATGTATTCATCTCGCGCTTTGCGCTCGATAATGTATTTACCTCGAACTACGCGCTCGGTCTTTTTATATTTCCCATACTTGTGCACAGACTTTATAAAATAAAGATTTATAAACTAAAGGTCAAAGCATCGACAACAGCAATTTGTTCATTTTAAATTCTCTTTTGTTAAAGCTCCTTCGGTGTTAACGAACAGTCTCATCACGTATCTCGTGCTTTGCACTCGAGTCTGTCCCTAAAATTTAATATCATTTCCATAAATGTATATAATTACAATCCATCACATGCATTGGTATTAAGATTATATATTATTTCAACTTCTTTCATTTTTTCATAA
>JAWWLR010000158.1:65581487-65591871 GCA_035041075.1 Acraspis erinacei | reverse complement strand
GTATTTTTCCGTTGCTTCAAATTTTGGGAGCGCAGGTGATCCGGTTGACGTGAAACGTCCCATATATATATATATATTTTGGTATACCTCTTAATCCCATGATTTGCAAAAATTGCTTATATTATTTTAGTTTGCGCTGCGCCTTTTTTACCGTAGAAACCAAAACGGATAAAATGCATGCATTGCTCTGAAAGCAATACGCTACTGCCTGAACTGCTAGCCGTTCCAAAGTGGTTTTCACCCAATTCTATATGTCGTATGGCGAGTATTTCAAAGTAGACTTTCTCGAAAACGGAAAAAAGCGCATAATACTATACTTTGGAAAATTAACATTCAGGTAATAAGCTTTCATTTAAAAATATGAACCGATATCAAATAAAACGCTATGCAAATAGGAGTAATATTAAAAGAGGTTTGAAATTTGTAATTGATTTCACAGTTTACGTTAAAATTATAAATACCATAAATAAGAAATCTTAATGTATGTCCAGAAAAATCTTACGAGGAAATTTCCGACATTGCAATCCATGTGACCTTTATGTTATTATTCAGATGTGTGACCTCAACGGGTAAAATGCTTATACGTTTCTAAAACTTGGATGCGAATATATATCATTTGTCCGTATTTCTTACTAACTAAAAAGTTCCGCCTAAAGTTTTGATTAGCAAATTAGTTTTTTGAAATATATTTTAATTTTATTTATTTGATTTTTTAGTATTCATCTGTTACTCTCGAATAGAATATTATTGAATAGAGTAGGATCGTATACGGTAGGATAGTACATGTTTTATGATAAGTCTAATACTACAATCACTATATTTGAAAGAGAAATTAAAATATAAAAGTTAAATATTTTATGTGCTATATGAAATATAGTCTGGGCACCCTTTTTATATCCACATCTCGCATACTTTCACTAATTTTCTGTAATCTTCTTTTTCCATTAAATTATTTTTAGTAAAATTCAAGCGCTTTATTTCCTGATTGCTTAAAGTCAGCTTTCAACGATGCACGTGATAGTGGCCATTTTGAAGGAGAAAGCGGAGGACCATGATTACCAATGGCGATGGGGAGACCAATACCAACGACTGGGGATGGTTCTATGAGACCAGAAAGGCTGGGGCAAGGAAAAGGGGTAGATTTTGCATCCTGCTCTTGCGAGGTCGCTAAGGATTCGAGCATATCCGTGTGTGTTCAAATAAGTAAAAGGGTCACAGTCTGAACCTAACTTCAGCAACCTCCATTCCATCGCCATATTTGCGTCTCTCATTAGACGAATTTGTTCTACCAAAGCAAAGGTCGGAACTTCACATTAATAATTTTCTTCTGAAACATCAAAAATATTTTCTGTGAAATTTTTACTGTTTTTTTAAGGTTGAATTTAATTGACCCAATTTTTTAAATTCTGAAGAATTTTTATATCGGCATTAGGTTCTTATGGATAAATCTAATTACAAAACGTGCATTTCTTTAAAAAAGTTCAATTGGCAAACTTTTCGGCCACGAATAGGGGCCCTCCTTAGTGCCAGATATTTAATTAAAAATAGGTTTTTTAAAAATATAAAAACCAATACAATTAAAATAAAAGAAATCATGCATAAACTTATTGTTTATATGTCTTGCAGCTCCTCACACTGTCTCACTTTCTCTCGCTCCCTCTCTCTCTCTCTCTCTCTCTCTCTCTCTCTCTCTCTCTCTCTCTCAGTTTGTTTTTCTGTTTCGTTGCATAAGGTGATTGTGGTTGAAGTAAACAACAACATGTAATCCCAGAAACACAATATTTACAAACTTCACAATCACGTTGAAGAGAAGCACACACTTTTATAGTTTGGAAAAAAAAACTATTTTTAATTAAATATCTGACACTGATGAGGGCCTCTATCCGTGGTCAAAACGTTTGCCTTTTTAACAACTGTGAAACAATGTCAGGATCACAGCGCAAAAGACGTTCAAAAAATGGACTATAAGAAATTTTTCCATGAAACAGGGAAAAAAATTAGGAAAATGCTCAGCATTCATTTTTTCATTTGGGAAACAAGAAACAATCTTTTCATATTAAATTTTATATTTTTTAATAATATAAAAAATGATTTTTTAATGATTTCTGCCATTAAACTATTTGTATTCAAAAGTTGGATATACTTATGCAGGTCGTTAAAAATTCATTCACGACAATATAAAAAAGTTCGACAAATAAATTTATGTAAATAAATAAATTATTTTTATATGTTTAAAATTGTTTTCTTAATTCTATCAATAATAATGAAATAGACCTAGAAATAGATATTATTGAATATTTCTCTCCAATATGTTTTATTTTGTCATTACCATAACTATAATATTCTTAATGTGAATTTAAAATTAAACTCTGTAATGTTTTTAAACTTAAATTAAAAATAGTGAATTATTAAAAATTAGAAACAAATTTAATTTATGTAGGTTCAGCGAAGAAATATTTAGCTTTAAAGTTTTATTCAAATCCTAAATAGTATATTTTGAATTCGGCTAAACAAATATTGTAAATTTCATATGGTAAAAATTAAAAATAAAATTTAAGACTGCTCAGGAGATTTAAAATTCGAGTGGCTTAATTTTGAACATTTGAATTTAAATTTTTGTAGATAGTACATTTAACTTTGCAGTTGATTAAGTAGGGATATTCTACTTTTAATGATTTAACTGAATAACAACTTCTGTCTCGGATTTTCACATTTTCAATTTTTTCTAAATGTTCTCAACTTCAAGTTTTTTTAAGAGTGTAATTTCAGACAATTTTCCACGTAATTCAAATATAGTAAAAATATCGTAGCTTGTACCCTTTCTAGCCCAATAAATATTGTATCCATTTCTCTCTAGACTTTTCACCTTTTTTTCAGTCACTTTTTCCAAAAGTATTGTATATTTTTATTCAATTTAATTGCTCAATCCAACTTTGCCATACATATTTTGCTCTGAAACAACTTTATCTTTTTTTTCGTCATATTCTCATATTCTGCTTTCATGAAATTCCAAATATTTCTACTGTATTAAAAATTACTCAACTTATTTATCCCGTTTGGTCACTTTTCATCACCTATTTTAAACAATCCTATCGTTCTCATTCCACTTATATAACTTTGCATCCTATTATATTTTACAATAATTCTATCTTCTATTTTATTAGCTAGTTTTCATCTTATCCTTTTTCAGTTATTCCTTTTCCTAAGTTCTTATTTGTATTTTTACCATCCTATTTTGGAAAATCCGGTCGGTTTGATAACTTTGTTATCTTTGCCTTGATAACTTTGTATCAAGCACCTATTTCCAATAACATGGTTCCTACAGGTCAGGGCATTCTGGAAATTCAAGGAATTTCAAGGAAGCCCTAAAGGACTTAGGGCACGTTCAACAATTTCTTATTTTAAATGAATTTTCCTATTTAATAAATTAATAAGAAAAAATCTGCGTAAAATTGGAAAATATTAAACCTTTAAATTCATATAATTTTCGTATACGTTTGTGATTAAGTTAAACATATTTCTTAAATTGTGTTAAGTAAGAAGTGTTAAATTCCATAATATGTAATATATTATGATATTTTAATAGCTTTTTATTTGATAATTTCTTGCTAAATTTTGTATTTACTAATAAATTGTTAAATTTATTATTTAATTTTAAATATTTTAAATACTATTAAATTAAGAATGTCTTACTTATCATAAGGTCAGAAATTTATTGATCCTAATCACAAAACCTATACAATAAGGATCTGAACTGAAAGACACAAAACTGGCAAGTTCTGTATTATAAGCAAATAATTAGCAACGAATAATTTCAGTTTCGACTTTCAATTTTCAAAAATTGTAATTACTGAAAAGCCTGAAATACAAATTTATAAGGGGCAGGGAAAATAAAAAAATTCATCAGGGAGAGTCAAGGAATTTCGAAATTAGGATTTTGTGAACACCCAGAATAAGTTCTAACTAACATAATATCATTTTTAAATGAGCGTTCTATTCTTTTGACCTCATTTAGTCCTTCTTATCATGTTTCTCTTTCGAAGAATACTTTTCTTTACGATCTCGTTTTATCAGTTTTTATCCTTTTCATTTTTATTATTTTCGCCAAAAAAATATATATCCTTTTTTATTCCATTTTATAATATTTTATCGTATGCCTCTTTCCATCGATTTGATATATTCCTATGCCATTTTATTACTGTACCCTATGAATTTCCTTTGGTAGATGTTTTATAATTATTACTCATCTCGTTTAATTACTTTTCCCTAAATGTAAACGTTTATCACATAAATAAGTAAAATATTATTTTTCAAGATAGATTCAAATTTACCAATATTATTCTTTAATAATTAATCTGGTGAAAAGTATTGTCAGTTCTGAAAAAGATAAACATTGCTAATTTGCAATGCCTTACACAATTATTTAAAACTCCTAAAATACTAAACTTTTGTTAATTTTTCTGGATAAATTAAGCTAGATTTCTAACGTATTTTAATAATTTATTTCTGAACATGAAGAAAATTTTGCAGCCAGAAGGAGCAGTTGTCAAGTTGTTGTTGAAAAGTTGTTGTCAGTTGGAAAAGATTGTTTTCTATAAAATTTAACCATATGGAAGGGTAGCTTTTTTCTTTAAAAACCATTACAATAATTTATCAATATCATTTTATAAAATATATTAGAGACCTTAAAGAATAAATTTCTTATTTCTTAGCATGAAACAATGATTTCTTTAATAGGTTTTGTTATAATTTAATGAAATAATATTCTTTTGATTGAATACAGATACAGTAATAGGATTTAATACACTGAAACCAAATTTAAACAAAGAGACTTTCTTTTCTTTAAAGAAATGGTACGGTAGAATATTGCCAAAGAAATATTTTTTCAGTGCAGAGAAATGTTTTGTTTGGGTCTAAAATATGTATTACTTGAGGCAAAATAAAATATTATTTGCACACTGTGATATCTTCTGTGTAAATAAATAATTAATTAAACAACCCCCCTATATTATAGAAATATCCCTTCCACTTGATTCATATTACCTTAAGTTATCTGAATATTTCTTTAATTTCAAAAACCATATATTTGATTCATGCATCTATGAACTACTTACTTCAAATAAAATGTTTTCTGTGCCAAAAGCTCAAAATTATTGTCTTAAAGAAATATTTATGTGGATGCGAAAACGAGATTCAAAGAAATTAGAGATTGTTCGTTTAAAGGGTATCAATTCTTTGATTTCTAATTAGGGAACATTCATTATTTACTTAAGGGTCCCAAGGGGAAAGGCAGTTTAAAGAATATCCACATGATCTTATCTAGGGGGAAAGGGGGGTAAAAGTCATTATTACGTAATATTTTACATTGCCGAGAGCAAAACATTCGGTAAACCTCGAGGTTGCTGGCTACCAAACATTTCACCCGATGACAAAATGTCCGTAATAAGGAATGCCTCAGGAAATAAATAAATAAATTTTTCTATTTAAGCTTGAAGGAAAACTAGGTAAAATCTTACGTAAGAAGGGGAGGGTGAGTCCAAGAATATTGTGTTTCCTTATAAAGGGAAGGGGAGTTGTATGAATTTAACCTTCTTTAGAAAAAAATTATGCTTATTTCAAACTTACTGCTCAAAGTGACTTAATAATGAGTTCGGTAAATTAACTGACTTCCTAAAACCAAAAATGAATAAACGTTCATTACTTTGAAATCTTCGAAGCTTGAAAATGCTCTGCTTTTTAGATAATTTTTTTAATTCAATTACTAACAATAAAAAGAAAGAAGAAATAAAAAAAGTTTTTCTCCTAGCTTAGAATTTTCGGAGTTTTTTCGCGATTTTGGAACCTTTAAAAAACCAAAAAAATTTACATGTTTCTTTGGATTAAGCCGACAAATTTTCTGGTTCGACATATTATGAAGCCCAGTATATCAACCTCCAATCGCGTTATAATTTCCTCAGGTCCCATGACGTGGACCCCAAGGGTTTGTTGCCTGAACCTAGGTAAGTCTCTTACTGGCACAAGGCATGCATGAATATTTCATCATCCCTGTCGCATTTCCTGCAATCTGTCGTGGGCTTGCACCCCATTATGTGCATATAATACGTAAGGTGATTGTGTACTCTGAGCATCTGTCCTTAGGTTTTTCTTGGATAATCACCAGGATTTTCCTGGCTCTGTCCATCCTGCACGTGCTTCGTCGGAATCCAATTTTTTATGGTTATACCTATGCAGTAAGACGCTAAGGACAGCACCTGTTCCAGTCCTATGTTTGACCAGGAAATCATATGAGGGTCACGTTGTTCTTTACTACAAATTGCTTTATTGCCTTTTCACTTTCTCAAAACAGCTATATTGTTATGACTGGCTTTCCGACTGCGATTAATGTCGCTTGACTTTCTGAACAGATTGTTTTCCGATGGCATGCCGCCCAAGTGGGATCCTTATCCCCCTAATTCCTGCGCTGCCATATATTTCTGTTCCTGGCGCCCCCCTCTCACTCCTTTAGACCGGTCTGTGTACCAGGTTTTACCTTGGAGAAGCTGGTTACCATTTGCTTTCCACATATCGCTGCTTGGGATGCAGACGCGAAAAGTCTTGGTGAAGTTGAAGCGTTTTATTGTTTTGTCTTAGCTTATTTTTAGAATTGGTAGGGTGCTGACGTTACTTGGAAGCCTGGTGTTTTCAGTCCCCTAAGTTCATCTATTTGCTCTTGCCAGGCGGCCCATCGCGTGATCTTCCTTGGCGGTTAACACAACGTGTCGGGGTTCTTCGCAGAGCATACATCCTATCGCCACTGGGGACGTAGTCCTCATTGCTTCTGCCACATCCTTAAACGCTAGCGTTCATAATTGTCGCAGCCTGTCCTGCATCGTGTCCAGTTTCAATTGTGGCCGCGACTGTCTATAGCAGCCTTAGTTGAAGAACAGCGGAGTAAAGTAATGCAAGCGTTTTAAGCCCTAGACCCCACGTCAAACCAAAGGCTCTTTGACACATCCAAAATATCATAATAAACTTCCTGTATTAGGTCCCAAAATGCCTTCCTGCATTGGGTCTCAAATTTTCAGTTTGCTATCTAGGATTACACCAACGCTTCCAGGTGAACCCATCTGTTTAGGATTACAAAGTCATCCGCGTATCCCTGGGTATAATATCTTTCCTTATTTAGCCTATAAAGGAGGCCGTCAACTAGAATGCATCATAGGAAGGGTTCAAGACACCACCCTGCGGGCATCCCGGTGGCGCGTGTATCCTGAATAGGCCTTCGCCTTATCTGGCTTTAAGTCGCCTCCGGTGTAGCATGCTTCATATCCACCTTACTAGGAGGGGTATTGCTGAAGGCATACTCTATGTCCAAGAAGGTGCCCGCAGTATACCTTTGCTGTTCCATCTGCTGCTATAATTTTGCCACGGCAGAATGGAGTGCAGTTTATACTGCTCGGCCCAAAACCTTTAGCAGTAGTGTAGCTCTTCTTCCCAGGCTAGGGAATGAAAGCATACAAAGCCGTCTTATAGATGTCCTAACCTAAAGTTAATTTAGTTCTGTTTTCCCTGTTGTAAAACGCTATGGTCTTCTTATGAAGTTTCTCCCAATGGGTGGTCCACAATTTTACTCCTTTCCGAGACTTGATTGTGCTGTTGAGTTCCTTTTTATATGAGTCCCGAAGTGTATTCCTAGAGGATTTCTGATTTTTGAAATCGCAGGTTTCCTTGAGCTAACTAGAACAAGATATATTTGTGTGCTGAGGGAGACTCCTCATAGGAGACTTTCCAGCCGCTTTTCTCACTCCTTAGCTCTTCCTAGCACAGAGTCAAAACAGGATCATCAATCCTGTTTTTAATCTGAAATGTGGGAGTATCACGACGATTAAATATTCCAAATCAGGGCCCGCTAGTTATTTGATTGAATCTCTTTCTCTGTCATTGATTTTTGTGCTCCTCCATACCGAATGGTGGGAGTTTGCATCACAGCGATAAACACCTCTATCCTTTCTCCGCTTCTGTCTTTAAGTCACACCTTAATAACGGTGAGGTTCCTGGAGCAGAGCTTAGGAACCGAAATTGTATCCATACCATTGATGGTTATGTATACCCTTGTTTTTTTTCGCGTGTGTCCTCTAATGCCCTTTAATATGGAGCCACACCCTCCTAAGCCACTTATCATTTCTCTGCATAGTCAGAGTTTTTAGATTAGGGAAATCCCAGTCTGCAGCACTACCATACCATGGGATTCCCGTATCAACCATTAATAGACTAATTCCCAACATCTCTTGGGGTTCTGCCTTCTTTCACCAGTAGACAAAGCAGAAGAAGTTTCTGCAGATGCTGCGGAGATAATATTCCAATTAACAAAAAGCTCATTAATCTTTTCTTTAACCGTGGCCACTTGGTTGTTGTTAATTATTTTAATGATCTCGACCGCTTCTGGTAGGATGGCCCTGAGGACCTGTCCCTCCTTGGCTATGGGTTACATGAGAGACCTTTGTCAGAGTCCTCGATATTTTTCGTTATGTTGTTTTTGTAAGCCACTTTGGTCCCACTAGTAGCTAAAGAACGAATAACGCCCCATGTAGAGCTCCACGTGCAGGGGAAGAGGCTACATAATAAGGGATTCGACTCAACGAAGAGGTGCACGTCGGTGTATTTAAGGATTTGCTAACCAAGGTGCCATTCAGCCCTTGAAACGGAAAATGGGCCGACTTTTTTTATTGAAAGAAAAGGTAATTAGTTCGCGTATAGCGCGCACGATGTTCTAGTTACTTTTTTATATATATTTTTTAGATGAATGAAATAAAAAATGCTAAAATGCAATAGAAAAAGATAGAATTATTATTTATAGAGGCTTTAGGAAAAACGGGAAACACTAAGTATAGTCATGCAGCGTGATAACAATTGATAGAATTTCCAGATGCGATAAATCTTATCGCACAGGACATAATGAAACAGGATAGAGTGTATTTGTCTTCATATCTTAAATATAAATGAATAGGAATTTCCCAATCTTTTTCGAATATCGTTCGTCGAATTGACAACACTTTAATAAAAAAAAAACACCCATTAAAAATTCTCTTATCTTCCATAAGCTTTATCTTGACATAAAAGGATAAAAGGTACATTGTGCGACTGGAGATTGTATAATAGGCTAGGTCAAATTCCCTTATCAATGTGTAATCGTTATACATTACAGTTATAGTGCTATATACCCATGACCCATTAATGGCCCACAGGCTAGACGACAGTGTCCTTCCCCATTTTCGTTTTACTACCGTCTGGATCTAGTTTATGGCCGTAAAACTAAACTCCGTATTAATTTGATGAAAACACATCTAAAATCCCTAGAAACTGATGCTTTCGCGTGTATTTGTATGTGTGTTACTATCATTGTATTTTCAGTCTCTGTTGTTGTTTCTCTGACAAAGCTGTGTTTGGGGGTACTAGTTATATAGGTGAAGCTGAAAGGGGAGGGTTCGGGAAAGGTTGACATAGGGAATAGGGTTGTTGTGATGATAGTGAGGCATGAGGATTTCTAAATTAAAGGACTCGACAGATGTTACTGTGTCGGATGGTTAAAGGATACCGCGTTACGTGCGCGGTATTTCAAATGACGCGTGCTCTGTTCGATGCAACCGTCTCTCGAACTTCACTTGAAGCACTAATTTGCGTACCATTCTGTCATTCTGATATCAAGTTACTAACAGGAACCTAACGGCCTTTCAAAATTTTCTGTGTCTCTGTGATTACCGTACATTTTTTTGTGGCTACTAAATAGTGCTTATTGTAACAAAACAATTTATCTGGCTTAAATAAGAAATTTTGTTAATCGGTAGCTCAGGCGAATGCACGTCAGGCTTCCGAACAGGAGGTCTTGGGTTCAATCCCTGTGCTAGTACCAATGGAAATTTTTCTGCGTACTTCTACCAGGGCTTTAGTGGTTCGGAAAGCAAAACCGTAGGTCACCTCAAAAAAGGCTAGTTACCTTATAAGCAAGAGGCTCCATGCTCAGAGGGGAATTGCTTATGGGTAAAGTCGACATTGTGAAAAGTCGGAAAATAGTTAAGGATTTCCTTATGAAGAGGCTCGATGTTGAAGGGGCTCTTGTCCGGTGGCCACTGCTTGATTTTGAGTGATGAAAACACACACACTTATATAGTCTGTGCTTTGAATCTATGCATCTAACTAGTAACCTTTGCATGTCCGTCACTTCACACGGTGTAGCTATGGGAGTTGACCGGATGACGGAGAGGATGAAGCTCACTTTGTTGCGCAAAGAGCTCCAAGTCATTCACTGTGCGATCCCGTACACCTGGCACCAGATAGGTATGTTTCTTGAATGTTGAATTCAAATAATTGCACCGAAATTTAAAAACTCGGTGAATGTGACCAGATT
>JAWWLR010000158.1:65543371-65553792 GCA_035041075.1 Acraspis erinacei | reverse complement strand
AATTCAAAAGAAGCGTCTATACGGGTATGTCCAGGATCTATCTGGAAGTTTGACGTTGAAAGAAGAAACAAGTCATACAGTGTACGCTTATCTTGGTCCATCCGGGACCTATTTGGTACAAGAAACAAAAATTAATTTTCTCTAAGTTCAAAAGAAGCATCTATCCGTGTCTATCTGGAATCTATATGGGAGATTACCTTTAAAAAAAGCAATGAGTCCTACAGTGTATGTTTATCCGGGACCGATCTGGGAGTTTACCGTTGAAAAAAGAAAAAAGTTCTACCTTGTACGTTTACCTGGGTCAATCCGGGACATATTCGGGATATGAAACAAAAATGGAAGTATTTGCATAGATAAGGGACCATTCACAAAACACGTGATACCTTTTTTAGGAACTTCTGACACCTTCCACATGCGGAATACTTTTTCAATTGGTCTTAACATGGAGAATGACACTTCAGCAGACCCCTTGCCCCCCTAAATGTATCACGTATTTTGTGAATGAACCCTAAAGAGACCAAATTCTAGAAATTATGTTTTATCGCCATTATCGAAGACCTATCAGAGACGTGGAACCAGAATCTGATTTCAGCTGCAATGTCGAAAAGAGCGATTCTCTGGATCTATCCGGGACCAATCTGGGATTATTTGCATCGATAGAGACTAAGCCTGATAAAGTTGATTTTATCGGGTCTATAGGCGACCTATTCGGGACGTGGAACCAGACATTTCAGCTGTAAGTAAAAAAGCTCAAACTTTTTCGCCCTATACATCATTCGTATAAATGTATAACTTTACGTGAATCGTATTTACATTTATACACGAATTATTAACTACGCTTTCCATGTAGGTGTAATATCGACATTGTACGGATTAGTTGCTTATTATCAGGAGAACATTTTGCACATGAATCAATCCCCGAATATCAATACAAGGTTCACATGAGTGGCCCAAAAAATGTTTTTCGGGCTAGAGGGCAAGAGACCCCCCCCCCTCCCCACTTTACAATTTCGGAAAAAGAAAATCTGCAATTTTTTATTTTTTGAAATTCCAATATTAAAATTACGCACTTCAAAATAACAATATTTAAGATGGGAAAGGAGTGACCACAAAAATAAGCATACATTCACCCATTTTTGCATCCACGAATTCGGGCTTCCAACCTATAGTAAAAGTTAGTTTACCATGAGACATTAGTCCTCTGGAAGTTTTAGGTTGGTCTGAATTTTTGTTTTCGAGATTTAAGGGACCAAATTTTTCACATTGTTAGAGTTGGATTTTATATGCGTTTTTGGAATAGTTTGCACGGGGCTGTCCCGGTATATATCATCAGTCACGGACGCATTTTTATAATGCAATCAAGTGATCTGATAAGAGCAGTGTACCCCGACATATTGGGCAAAGCCTGGCTTTTACCCCATCATTGACGGACTGGGTTGCAGTCAAGTGCACGATGAGGGGACTTACAGCTAAAGGTGGGTTCCGAGCCACCGGAACCTCGGTAAAGGTACATAGAAAAAAATTTCAGAAGTACCGTCTCAGTGATCGAACCCCGGGCCTCTGAGGTGAAGTCCGAGCGTCTAATCAACTGAGCCACCGAGGCTCTGAAATTATTTCTGGTGGTTCAGAATCCACCTTAAGCTGTAGTTCCCCCCATCGTGCACTCGACTGCAACCCAGTCCGTCAATTATGGGGTAAAAACCAGGTTTAGTCAAATATCTTGAAGTCATTTTTGGTTAAATTTGAATTTTATAGTTTGAGTATAGTTTATAATAATATAATAGTCAATAGTGATATTATTAAAGATCTTATTTATTTCAAAAATTGTACACATTCATGCGTATAAATCTAAACAAATTCCGGTTTTGACCGAATGCGTTTCTTGATATTCGATAGTTTACGTTCGAAACACTTTGAATCCACAAACAAAATGTCGCATTAAAGTGTCTTCTTTGTGATACAGTTGATTTAATGCCATTGAATGCGGTTGAATGACCGTATCAGTTGAATATCATCCCGGTAAGAAGGCGTTGATTGGAATGCATAGAATGGCATTAAAAAATGGACATTGCAATGCCTTTAAATGCGTACAAATTGCATTTTTGTTTGAAAAGCCATTAAATGCGCTTTCGTGTATAAAACTGGTTTCGTTTCACTCATTTTCAATGCGCATAAACTTCAAGGCATTACAGTGATTTGCTTTTAATGCCTACGGGTTTACATTCTAAATCCATTGGACCGGAATTCCGGCCCAAGAAATGGTCAAACCTGCGATTCCGATCCAATGGACCGGGAAAGCGGTGGTCGGTCCCACGTTTAGACTGATCCTCCCGAACAGTCCAAACGGGACTGGAATCCGGTCCAAGGAGAGAGACCAGGACCGCGCGTCGGTGCGGAGCGGAAGCGATTGCTACCCGTGGAACGTTGTCAGTGTAGGTTAGAATACCTAAAATCAACAAACCAAGGCGTGCGATATTTTATTTTTATTGAGCTGCTAGACGTTTTCTATTTCCCACAAAGTGTATGCAATGCAGTGTTCGACAAAGTGTGCAGTGTTCGACAAAAAGTGAAACCTAACCTCGAAATTCGATGTAATCAGGTCGATGCAAGGGATTTAGAATTTATGCAATTTAATGCCATTCAATGATATTCGGCGAACCGCCAAATAGTATGCCATGCAATGCCTTTCAGGAACCAAGTATCGAACCGTGCCAATGCCATTTAATCCTGTCGACAAAATATTGAATAGAAACAATGCCGGTCAATGCGATTTAATTATTTTTCGGACGAAAATGCAGTTGGTACGCATTTAAAGGTAATGAGAGGCCCATTTATCTTAATGCCAATCTATGCGTCCCAATCAACTCATTGATACGGGGATGCAGTGTTCTGAGGCATAAAATGGAACCAATGTCGTGCAACACTGTTGAATTACTAAATAAGTCGAATACCATTTAATTCTTTTTCCGACAAGATATCTCAAATATAATCAGTGCATTCGAATGCCGTTAAATGCACAAAGCAATATTTTAATTATTTCTTTTTTTGCTGGATGAGATACGTCAAAAATAATTTTATGAATTTATGCTCAAATTTAAACATTGCAGAAATTGGTGTAGCAGTAGTATAAAGTGGAAAAGTAAATAAATATCTCTAAATAGTTATAAACTCCTAAAACATATACCAGTTAATTAAAACTAAATTAAAACAATGGAAAAGTGCTCAATATTTTAGTTCCTTTAGGTAAATATATATATATATATATATATATATATATATATATTCAAGAAACTTAACCTCACTTTTTTTGTTTGTATACAAGAACCTACAAAATTTTAATGTTTGTTGTTTCATTGGTTTGTATAAGCTAAAAATTAATTTAAAATATAATTCTGGTATACATTCTAGATAATATATATTTTTACATTTTCATCGGATCGAAGGTACACTGAAACTTGGATTGAACGAGTCCGGACTTATTGCGTGCCGATAATTATTCCCGCAGCTGTTTTCTGGTGAAAGAAGAGCCTGCGGGGTCTAGAGACGCTTACTCAACCCTGCGTAACCAGCAGCCGCGTAGCGACAAAAGAGCAGCGCGCGGATACTCACGCGCATCTGGTGCGGAATATTATGTATTCCATTTGTAAATGGTTCCGGACCCCTGACTGTTCACGTTTGAACGCCTAGATTCTCCATCCAAGCCACTTCAAGACATGCTCGGAACCGCAGGTAAATCCAAGTTTCGGTGTATTAGATTCATGACATTTTTGACCTATCTATTTTTCATCAATTCTCAACTTTGGAGACCCGCTGATTCAGAAAACAAAACAGTTTTTGAGAACGTATATCTGAAAGCAAGATAACTTTCGCTGAAATTCTCCAGTAAACATTTCTCTTGGTATGAGATTTTGTGGTTTAATAATATTGATTAAGTTCGTTAGGCATCCTTGTTCTAGTGCCCATATGTATGGTTTTAGCTATGAAAAATAAAAGTAAGAAAATTTTTAATTCAAGATACCCGCGAAACCAAACTAGATACAATAAAAGCCCAGAAAAAAATATTAGTTTCAGAAGAATCTACAAAATCGCTGATAACCGTTCTTTAATGGAGGTAATGGTTTTTGTTTAAAACGTGAGAAATGCCGTACAAAAAATAAAAAAATTTAATTTACAGCTGAATAACGCAAAACAAAGTCGAAGTTCCAGCAAAAACCTTTCTTCGTTTAAAAGGATCTACAAAATTGCCCTTAACCGTTTTTGATAGAACCCATAGTTTATCCGTGAAATTATAATTTGGCATTCTCATCATATTGCACCTATCCATTTTTCGATCAATTTTGGGTCTTAAGATGTTATTATTTAATGAAATGGCTTTTGAAAAATAAAACATAAGTCCAAATACTCCAATAGTTTTGTGTAACCTAATGGCGACACGATTGCATACACGCCGTTATCTTCTCGTTCTGATTCGCACAAAGTACTGGATACACGCATTTCTTTTTTAATAAAAATGAGAAAAATAACCTTTTAAATTATATTCGTATTAGTAGAAAGAATAGTGAGATTAGAAAATGCACTTTGATATTCGAGCTAAGAAAATTGTAGTGTAAGACCCTATTGTTACTTGTATTATACTTACTCGCCTGGTCTTCCCTTTTCTTTATCCTTCATATTTCAGGACGTATTTCCCGGGGCTGCTCGAGTGGTAATGAGCTCGTAAATACCCCGGCAATCATCAGACAGGACGTCTCGTCCAGTATGATACGATGACGACGGATCGCCAGTTGTCATCTTCACCCATAGTTGCGGTAGGTTTATGTCTCCTTCCGTCACGCCTCTGCAGAGTAGGAATTACACACCTATAAAATTCTCCAGAATAAGACGGAACCAATCGCAATGCCCACGTCTGACGTTTCTACAAGATGCACGCGCGACAATCGAGGGAAAAAATCTATAATTTCACTCTCAATAAGTCATGGCTTACGATACCACCCCCGACCCTGAGACCGAGACTCT
The DNA here is from genome assembly GCA_035041075.1 of Acraspis erinacei. NCBI lineage: Eukaryota > Metazoa > Arthropoda > Insecta > Hymenoptera > Cynipidae > Acraspis > Acraspis erinacei. The sequence continues at coordinate 65,548,776 of JAWWLR010000158.1, read as the reverse complement.
TGAGTATTATAGGTATGCGATGAATTTTCTAAAGGCAGACGCAGCACAGAAACTTGGCAGGAACGTTAACGTCTGCGAGTCAAAAGGCTGACAACTTGCATAAGTAATATCTTTAGATTCGGATTGGGAAAACAGGTTTACTGCATACATTATTGTACATACAAAAAATAATAAAAGTCAGAGGAAACTCGTTCTTTGACAGTAACATGGTTCAGAAGCGACGAATAATGACTTTTATATGAGGTTCGTGTAATTTGATTGTATTACAGGGTATAAAAGTGTACACGACTACAAGCTGCAGCAAGAGATAAAAGGATCCGGTCGAATATAAATATATAATGTTTTTTTTTTACTTTTCGATGCAAAAAGCTTGCTTTTTTTCTTCTTCAAAGTTTTCTTCTTCAATCTAGTTAAGTTTATTGAACTTTTCTTTTCTTCTCGCTTGAACTATTTACGGTATATTTATTAGTGCATATTATTTCTTACGGATCTGTATATTAATCTGCAATACTAAATGTTTGTTTGTAAGTGCATGCGTGTGTGAAATCTCGAATGTTCTAGATGAATTTTGAAGGTGCGTCAAATATTTCGAATAAAAATTCTTCGACTTGGTTTTGACTTGAAATGCCCCCAATCAAGACATGCTGAAGTCGAAAGCGTCACGGTAAAAAAAATTGAGTTGTGACAGGGATATTATTCCTTATTATAACTACAAATTTAGCTGAAAACGAACGAAGGAATTTAAAAAGATCTCTGGATCAGCGAAAATTAATATCTATGACCATTTTCCATAGACCAGGGACATCGTATAGTCAAAACCCTAATAGACCGTGGGGTCACAACGTAAATGCCAACGTGATACCGATACGGAAAATTTTCACCTGATATTGTTTGTCTTATGATGAGGAACATGAAAATGGGTCAGAGTGCAAGCGTTTACTTGTGGCGACCGGCCAAAGGTGTCGATTTTGACGGTTAACTAACGTGACTCGGATAAGGTTGAAAATTGGTATACATATAGGGGATGACGTACAACATGCACCTGCGAATTGGCAGGCACTTACCTGGAAGGAAAAGTGTTGCCAGGCGGCTTCAAAATTGGCGGAAATATTGGGGAAATTTCTTGAAATTGATTTTACAGGAGACAGTTGGCCCACTCCCAGGGATGCATATTTTCATCATTACAACATTTTTTGATAAAATGGATACATTTGGAGAAAACACCGATTAAAGAAGTACCATAACAATAAAAGGCCGTTTTTGTGTTAACAGGCAACTAATCTCTTAACGCAATGAAGCCTGTCCAGTGGGCCTTTGCTCGTGCCTTCGTCTTCTGGAATTTTTACCTAGATTTGCCCTCAATTTTCGTTTGGAACCTATTTCTTTCCAGTAATAAATTAATATCTCAAGCATATGAAATCGTCATTCAGAATCGTTGATTCAGGAATCTGTCTAAATTCCTTCATTCGCTTCCAGTTATACTGTCTAAATCTGAATCAGCGATAAGTATACCGCTAATTCAAAAAACTTCACTGATCAGCAGCTAAAATTCGCTGATTCAGATTTAGAGAATACGTTTAGCTGTTATAAGGAATAATTTAGGCTGCACAGTTAAACCTTTTTCTTCGTGCAGAACCGGGCCTGACCTGACACTTAACTGACATGCAATTATTAGATTATTTGTACATAGGTTTAAACCGTTATTTAGAAATACAATAAAACAGCGATCACTTTTCCGCAGGCACCAGGGCAATTCCCGTGTTTTTTTTCTCTCCTGAGAAACACGAACATATAGTCTGCACGCCCTGGATACTTGTACAATGTGCGAATACCATGTACGATATATGTACACATCCACGTTTGTACGTAGGTTCCCTCGCTTGAGCAACGATGCGCAGCATAAAATGCAGAGCAGAAACACGGAAAGAGCGTCGCCTCGTTTCTCTATGTATATTCCGGTAGAATAATAAAAAGCGAGCCTCTTCAGCCCGCCTCTCTTTTCACTCGAACCACCTACTCTTCCTTCTTTCTTCAGGAGCATCACCTAGCAATGCACTCATTCGACGCGCATTTTTCATTTCATACATAAATTATACATGTACTAGATTAAGCACTACTGTCCGCAAACAATTGTCTTAGCTCAAGCCGTGGCTAATCGTTCAGCTTTTTAGGATGAATAGCGAACATCATGCAAACTTGACCTGTTGAGCTCTCAGGAGAAGGGGGGAAGTGTCCGTCACGTCTTGGCTATTCGTCCGAAAATTCGAGGAAAAAGCTGCATGATTAAATACTCCGTAAGAACATATGCACATATGCAAAAAACATAAGAAGATCAAATAGCCTGATCCTGTATCAAGTTTCTGAGTCAAACTTAACTTTTCTCTGGGCCTCTGGCGGGGTTTTAAAGATGTTTGATTTCAAGTCAGGTTTAAAGCTTCGTATAAGCTCATCAGAAATCAGAATCACTTATCCCAATTCCTGGAAACTTCAGAAGGAAATTAAACGACGGACATGAATATATTTCAGATTATTATATATATGAGATTCAATTTTTTTTTAATAAGATGATTATGGAGTCATACCGAAGGAGTATACAAATTTCTGAATTATTAGAGGCATTAAACATTAAAATTGAATTAAATGTGAATTATTGAAGTAGACAATGTTAAAAAAAATGGTTTAAAGCTTATTCAAGGTTCAAATGAAGCAAGGTTTTGTAGAGTAGTACTTCCTTCTGGTCAAGCCAGATTGTGAAGAGATCTTCTGGCACTGGCCAGGCCTAGACCAGACCGTTTGGATTTCAGTATTGGCACAGACCGTACGGTCTGGCCTTAGCCTGGCGAAAAGCGTATCGTTTTTTTTCTAACCTCAGACCAGAGGGCATTATCAACTGCTAGCTATTCTGTTTAGTCAAAGGTGCTGCCTGCAGATAGGCCTGCTGTTAAATCGGGGGAATCGAAACGTAAACAGTCAGGGACGCCTGATCCGTTTCCAACTGGAATGCATAATATTTTGCTCTATACGCTCGACTGAGTACTCGTACACTGCAGCCCTTCCGATGCAAGAGTAGCCACAGTTTCTCGCCCCTTGAGCTGAGAATTGGTAAACCTTGGAGGTGAAACGGTAAGTCGAGTGCAAACAGTAAATAATACTTAATAAATTCTTGGCATATTGTTATACTAGTAATAATAATATACACAATTACTAGTATATAAGTTTATTAGAGAACACATTACATAGTCATCACTGCACTGCCATCTTGGTTGTTCTACCCTCTCCTCCTACGCCTCTGTCTATCTCTGGTTACTAACGCCATCTACATAATACTATAACACTTGCATAGTCACCGATCCTAGCCATCGTCCATCTGAGCAGGCGACACGTCCACTCAGATAGACGATTTTTAGGATGGGTAGTTTCTGATTCTTACTAACTAAAACCCCCCCTTCCGCCAACCCCTGTCCACGGATAAGGCCAATAAGCACCAAGCGAAGATGCTGGAATCGTCTTCAACAGTGCGGTGGTACCGCACGTCGGGCTCATCGGCTTTCGGCATCTCGGTTAAGTGTACTTCTATAGCTTGTGCGTACCGGACGTTTCCTCGACAAGGCTGCCTCCTTGAACGCCGAACACCTCATCGTCCCCGGTACATGCCCTGTATGGGGTTTTCCTTCTTTTTAGCACAGAGATAGCACTGCGGCTTACTTTTGCATGCCGCAGCCCAATGGCCCTCCTTGCCGCATCTCCAGCAGGCCCTGCTTCTATTAGGGCCCTCACAACTGGCTGCCATATGGCCGAAGCCGAGACAGCGGTAGCAGTGCGTTCTCTTCTTTTCACCTTGTACGCGACAGGACACCCTCAGATTGCCTCTGAAGGGTCTCCTTGTGAGGCTGACTTTTACCTCTCCTACATAACTATTTCCAAAGTGCTTTTTTACTGCAGCTTTGACCTCTTCTGCGTCAGTGGTAGTGTCAAGGTCAATGACCTCGACTTCCACACGGGAGACGAGCTCTCGCACGGTCAGTTTTACATCCAGGGCGTCAGGATTTAACTTCTTCTTCAGGTCCTTGAGGACCTCTGCGCAGCTAAATGTAAGAATAACTAAATTTAACAATATCAGAATTTTTTGAATTTTTTAGGCTCTTCTTGGGCACCAATACCGATTTTTGGGCTCTTTTATTTTTCTCAAAAAACATACTTTTTGGTGGAGGCACACCTCCACTGCAGATAATTTGAAAATTTATAAAACTCAGCAGGGCAAGAATTTTGAGCCTTTTTGGGCTCTCCAAAACACCAAAAAAAATTTGTTAAAAAACTACCCGTGTCCCTCCAAAATTACCGCTAATATAAGTTACGCACTAGGGTGAACCAAAAAGCGCTTTTCGACCTAAAGGGCAAGATGCACCCCGAAAAGTTTCCATTGTGAGGAGAAAGAAAAAACGTACTTTTTCTTTTTCGAAATTCGAATATCAACACGTTCCACCGGGTACTTAAAAGTTTCATTTAATTAACATAAGGAAATTTTCTAAAAATTGATCACATGTTCCACGGTTTCATCGAAATGTGCCAAACTTTTTTGGAATTGAAGAGGAGTGTCTACAAAATAAAATCGTACTAATAACTTTTATTTCCAGTTCATTCTCATCCTCCCCGCAGCGTCCCAATAAAAGTTATTGGTATGGTTTTATTTCGCAGACACTATTCTTTAATTTTTAAAAAATGGACTATGGCCGCTGTGATAGTTATATTAAGAAGAGTATTGGAAATTTTCCTGGGGTGATTCTTTTCAATTTTTTTGCAATATGTCTTCTAACAAGGCAAAATTTTAGACCCACAAATAAGTATTTTATTTCTGCTTGCGAAGTCGTGTATAAGAATTGAGATTCTCGTATTGAGTCTAGTTCCCGCCTTTTCCGTTTGCTGACTGGAGCTATACCTTACGCTGCACCAGTAATCCTTATGTGGAAGGAAGTCCTCACATCGCCTGACCGAGCCCTCGACGCTACAGCACTGGCCGAGAAGCCAGCCTGTTCAAGATTCCCGCCGTGGGATGCGAATCAGTTCTGGTTGTCCCCAATTTGTTGTCGTATATTTTGCCAAATGCGGACAACTCTGGTGCCAGAGAGGACGAGGGCGTTCTTATTTACAGGAAATGCTTCGGATCATCCCTTAGATATTTTATTTAATTAGAGCCTTTCCTAGTGCCGCCCCTGCATCTCCTTTCGTTTTGTTAGTACGGCTGACAATAAGTCGAGGGGCATATCACCAATCACACCGCAGCGCAAAGGAAGCAACCAATCAGCGCTGAGGGGTGGGGACTCGCCCAAAAGGCAGGAAGACGACGCTCGATACAGTGATCCCAGATTTGAAACGGATTGCACTCCAATACTAGGACTATGTCAGTG
>JAWWLR010000158.1:65494261-65508228 GCA_035041075.1 Acraspis erinacei | reverse complement strand
GGGCCCCTCCAAAGGGGGACATTCGTGAGCGTAAACCTTTCACGATGGGGGACATAGGTGGAAGTTTACTGTATTTGGTTTAAAATTCATCCATTTTGTTAGAGATTCAATTAAGTTGTAAAAATATTTATTTAATTCAACTGGTTCAATATGAATTTTTTTTCTTCAAAAATTCGTCTTTTGGTATTAAAAAAATCATCTCGTTTCGTAGGAAACCTTTTTTTGGTTAAAAATTCCACTAGTTAATTAAATAAACGAATTATAATGTTTTTGTTCAGTGGGACATTAGGTCTGGTGAAATAACACAGGAGTATGACAGGCACTTGGGTGCTGTTAATACAATCACTTTCGTTGATGAAAATCGTAGATTTGTAACCACGTCCGATGACAAGAGTCTTCGAGTTTGGGAATGGTACGTAGTTGAACCTCTTTCTTTGTCTGAAATTTAAATGATAAATGATATTCAAATAAATATGTGATCTTTATTTTTATTATTATTTCTTATAGTGATTACTGTATTTTTTCAGGGACATTCCCGTCGATATGAAGTATATTGCAGATCCGACGATGCATTCAATGCCAGCCGTTACTCTTTCACCAAACCAAAAGTGGCTCGCTTGCCAAAGCATGGATAATAAAATTGTAATTTTCTCTGCTCTGAATCGATTCAAAATGAATCGCAAAAAAACTTTCACGGGCCATATGGTTGCTGGTTACGCTTGCGGGTTGGACTTCTCCCCTGATATGAGGTAAATATTATTTTTGCGCACAATCGGTTCAATACTTTATCAAATATTGATTACAATTCCTAGATCTGCATTTGCCATATCGATAATAATAAAATACGTTGGATAGTGGATTTTTCAGAATTGATATTTTAATAATTGTTCCTTTTGCAATAATTTGACATGAGTGTAATTTTTGCTTAAAAAAAAAGACATTAAGGAAAATCAAGCTCCTAACTCCAATCTCAAAAAAAACATTATTATTTATTTCACGGAATGACAGGGAAAATTGAATTTTCCCAGTCTTTGAAATTTTAAGATTCTAAGGCTTGAAATTAATAATTTTAGATTCAAAGTATTTTAATTAAAAATTAAAGAATTCAAAGTGGAACAAGAATTCGAAATTTACAAGAATTTACAATCTAGAAATAAAACATTTAAACTTGATTAATTTTAAATACAATGATATTCTAAAAAATATAATTTAAATTTTAAGCTCCTTTAAATTGGAAAGTATTTTCAAATAAAATAGCAAAATTTTCTAATTTACAATTTATAGTTCTTGCCGTTTACATTTTGTGTGGAAAGTTTAAAAATGTTTTCAATTTTTTAAATATTAAAAAATGTACAATAATTTTAAATTTAAAGCCTTAAAAATTAAAGATTTTCAAATCGAAAAGTCAAAAGTTCTAACTTACTTAACTTTAAGGATGGAAGAATTTCGAATTATCTGTACGTTATCTGTACGTTAGTATAATTATTTTATTTAAAATCGAAAACTTTTAAAAGTTGAAAAATTTCAAATTGAAAACTTTACCAAAAATTAATAGTTAAAAAGTAAAATATTAAATAATTGCAGCACAATTTCATTTTGAAATATTTCAAAATTGTAATATTGCACATTAAATTTCTCGATTGATAGTTCTTGGTTTAGATTGAATATTGAAAATTGTTGGGTTTTATATTTAAGTATTTTAAAATTATAAAAAATAAACCAATATGATTTTAAAGTTAAATCCTCCAGAATTGTAGAATGTCAAATTGGTAGCCTTAATAGTTACGCAATTTTCTGTTTCAAGTATTTGAAAAATATTTCTAATTATACTGTTTTTAAATAAAAGTCTTTAAACTTTAATAATTTGGATATGAGACAAATTTAACATGGTACACTTTCAAATTAAAACTCACAAAATTTGAGCAATTCTTACTAATGAATTTGAATTTCGTAGAGTGGTACAATATCAAGTTTGAGGCATTTAATATTGACCGCGGCTACGTGTACCGAAGTTTCAATATGAATAGTCGACAATTTTTCAGTATAAATAGACACTGCCTCTGATTTTATATCATTTGAAAGCGTGAAAAATGGTAAAATATCAACAAAAAAGCACTAAAAGCTCTGTACATATGTTACAAAATATTTTTTTTCGAATTAAGTAATGAGAAATTACGAAATTCACTTTTCAAATTCACACCTTAAAAATAGGCATTCAGAATTGAATTATTATTAATCTGAAAACGTATAAAAATGACGATTTCATCCTTAATGCTCAATTTGTTTAAATACAATTTTTAAGCTAAAAAATACTTTCACCCCTGGAAAGTATTTCTTGTAATTTCATTACAATTGATGATTTGAAATGGACCTTAAAAAATTGTATTCCTGGAATAATATACACAGGATTTCGCGTACAATATAAAAGGACAGTATTCTCCATAAAGAATAAATTACAAATATTCATACCGGGTGAATTTGTATAGTATTTTAAAATGCAAGTTTACCTATCATTTACCTAAAAATATGTGAGATAGTTAATTAAGGTCGATTTCAGTGCAATTCTGCGTTTTTATCAGTTTTGCTTGTCGGTTTTATTAGCGATTTCACTAAATTTTTAATTGCTGAAAAATTGCATAAAATTTGTATTTAAAAAATTGAAATCAAATAAAATTCATTTTCAGACCTAAAAATGCCTGACGAAACTTCATAAAAATTGTTTAAAAATAAAATAAAGTTCATAGAGTGCAAAATTCAAAATCACGCTTTTTTGGACCCTATTGAAGGACTTAAACTTTCAAATTGGAATCTTAAAAATACTTCATTTTTATTAATAATGCAGTTAATAGTTGGAGCAATATAAAATTCAGTAAAATAATGCGAGTTTAAAAATAATCTTTTTGTTTATGTTTGCTAGCTATCTCGTATCCGGAGATGGAGATGGAAAGTGTTACGTGTGGGACTGGAAGACCACAAAATTGTACAAAAAATGGAAAGCGCACGATGGAGTTTGCATCTCTGCCTTATGGCATCCTCACGAGCCTTCTCGACTCGCCACTGCTGGCTGGGACGGAAAAATCAAGTACTGGGATTAAGAAGATCCTTTTCACGTGTCTATACTGTAAATAATATATAAATATTGATTTTAATTAAAATTTTCTACAAAATAAAAAAAAATAAAAACCTTAATAACCTTCTTTAACACTTTTCTTCTTCTTGAAAATTAATTAATTATTAGTTCATCGCAAAATATTTTTTTAATGGAAAATAAACGAGACCGATTTTCAGACTATTAATGTGGTTCTCAATTTTGCTAGATTTCCCGTGAACGGCGCTAGTTTCCTTGGCAGCGAGAACAGCGCGTTGGGAAATGTTAAAAAATCAATAATGTGAGCCACCGAGACTGGTTGTCATCCGCGCCATATAATTGTGGTGAATTTCACTTTTCATTCGAACAGCTGCATTGTTTCTAGCTGATTTGAGTTAAATTTCAAAGTACGACTCGCGGGTTGTCGTTTTCAAATAATTTAAAGATATGTTAATCCCTTCGGATAACCCTGGGAGCAGTTTTAATTGTAAGTAGTAGGTACTGGGTAGACATTGGGAGCTGATGGAAACAGTGCCAAGGCCATTTCAGAAGAGGTAAATTGCAACATATATTTTATATTTTTTTATTTTCATAATATAATTCAAAATGTATGAAAAATTTTTTAAATTAATTTTTGGAGAAATCGGATTTTTGGAATAAATGAGGCGCTCTTAATAATTATGGATCATTCAGTTACACTTTTTTAGATTTTAATATGACTACATTTTCTCATTATTTTATTATTTACTAATAATCTATATTTAAAAAATCGAATAGCTTGATTCGCCTTTCTTTTCATAAGATATGAACTTAGTAATAATATCATTTTTTCCTAACCTGCACAAGACTCGGCTTCATGAGTTTGAAATTTGATTTTTTTAACGTCTGTTTTTGAAAAATAAAAAATAAATCATGTTGTGTAATGATTTGATTTTTTACGTTGGAGGCATTCGCAATAATGAAAATGAAGATGGGCAGCCCGAATTTAGGATATTCTTACCACCTTCCATCGGCTGGATGGAATCTCAAGGTTAGAAATGCATTGTCCCAATGCAGCGATATTTTCAGCGAATTCAATAAATACATTGCCCCTGCATACCATCACGATCGCTGCGAAAGGTAATTTTGTTTTTTAATAATTTGCCTCTATACATGATTACTTTCCTAGAATTGTAGTCTTATTTTAATACATGGATTTTCTATGTATTGCAAAATTTATAATAAACTTTTTCTCTACTAGGTCTGTTCAAATGCGATTGTATTCCATGCACAAAAGAGAATTCGTCATGGTCTTCGTTGCCTTTTTTGCGTGCTTTGGATTAGCTGTCTTTATTGGACTTACAGGTGAGTTTTCCAAAACTTTGCAGCTTTTCTCATAATATCATCACTTGCATAAAAATATTATTGTTAGAAATAATTGCTCTATTGATACGAGTTCGAACTTCTTTTTATGCGATAAGACTACTTTTTTAAATGGCACTGTTTCTTCACTTACATTTTCATTTTTTTAATATTTCCAAGCTTCTAACATGTATAAAAAATAATTTTTAATATTTTAAATGTATCTATTCTTTACATTTACATTTCAAAATTGTACTATTTTCATTTTTTGAAAGTTATTAATTTAAAATTTTTAAATAAAAAACGTCCTTTATCGTTAAATAATTATATTTATAAAATTTTAAAGGTTTTAATATCATCGCTTTGATTGAAGCACATTTAAGAGTATAACGTATCAAATTAAAAGCATTCAAAATCCAAACATCTTAGAATATTTAACAATTTTTAAATAAATAAGTTAAAAATTTGTTGATGTTTAAATTTGGATGGCTCTAAGAATAAACAATAATAAATAAAGTTATTCATCTTTAATTAATATAAGAAAATTCAAAGTTTTCTGTTTTGTAAAAAGTTCAAATTAGGAATCCTTCCCAATTAATGAGACTTCAAATGGAAAAGATTCAAGCTTGGATAAGAATGAAATTGAAATTAAACGGAATAGAAAATTTAAAATCTTCGACTTTGCCCGAAGTTAAATTTACAAAAACAAACTAGAATCTAGAAATGATTCCAATATTTAAAAAACTTGTTGTTAACAAAATTTGTTTATTTAAAATTAAAATCGTGTTTAGAGATATTTTATTAATTTGGTGGGAATTAGTGAAGTATGAATCAATGTTTAAAGATTTTATTTATCTTCTAAAATACTTCGTCATAGTTTTATTAGTTTAATTTCATGAACTTATTCTTCTATAATAGTATTTTTCTCTTCTTCTAAAAGTCTATATTTTCTTGGAATGAAACTATCAGCGAAAGGTCTAAAATTTATTAAAAATTACCCTAGAACAGAATAATAATAGAATAATAATAAAATAAAATAATAGGAACACTAGTGTAAGAAATTGATACTAAATAAATTAATTGATATTGATATTATATAAATTAAATTGGAATTCACAAAAAAATACTTTAGAAATTTTAATAATTTTCTTCTTTAATAACCAAACATATTACAAACATTTTTATTTAAAATTTACACACTCACAAATATTTTAAGAAATTTAAATAATGTTCTTCGTTAAAAAAACCAAAAATATTACAAATTATGTTTCTTTTTCTGAAATTTTTACTCCGTTATTTTATTATTAAGTATTTAAGTTTTATTCAATTATTTTATTGACAATGTAATTATTTCGTGGGAAATTTAATTATTTTGTTCTAAATTCATGTTTTGTTGTAGAAAATACATTTCTTTAAATCAATAAATTTGAATAATAGTCCTCAGGGAATGTAAAAAATTGGTAAAGGAAAAATCAGGGAGTTTTGAACATGAAGTTTCCGAACAATCCTGCCTGATTGTATCAACAATAACTAGCCTAACAGCAAAATGCATGTAGGTCCTCTAAGATAAATTTGAAATATTTTTTATTGAAACAGGTCCACCTATAACTTCAACCAGTGAGCAAAAAGCCCATCCAAATGGCAGTGAAATGGCCACTGGGCCTTTCATAATGAAGACACCTTCCCTTTCAACCTACAGTCAACAACTTTGGGTCATTGCTAAATTGTCTACTCTGAATAGTGATGGTAAATTATAAACCGAAAATTACAATTCAAATATGTAATACATTTTTTGTTAGAAACATTAGAAAAAATATTTTTCAATTTTGATTTCAGATGAAAGGTATGATACAGGTTTTCAAGTGAGTGTTTCGATAGACGGTATCACACCGGATCGTAAATTGGAACCAGTTTTGACTGCAGAGTCCGGACATAATAGGTAAGTATTTTTTACTATGACACTCTGTTCTCTTTTCTTTAAAAAAATTCAGTTTCTCTGTTAAAAATTTAAATTAAATATCAATTTTAGAACGCGGCACCTCAAATGCGAAAGACAAAATTGTGAAGATTTCGTAGTAGCTCATCTGGGATTTCTCCACTTTAGTCATTACATAATTACTGTTCGATTCCATGGTTTGGAGAGTTTCCATCAACGCTACACGATCCGAGACCTCACATTCTACGTCAGTAAGCACTGAGTGAAAAAAAAATAAAAAATCGCATACAAAATCAAAAAGATTCCTATATCACGATTAAAAATGTATTTTTCTTGATTTTTTACAGTTCAAGAACTACAATCCAGCTTTTACGCAAATAGAGATTTGGTTCAGACTTATTTTCCTTCTAGCCACGTTTGTAGTGACGGTATAAATATTTTTGAAATTACAAATAGTGTGGAGAATTTGAATTTCTATAGTAAGATTTTGAGATAAACTATTTATTTTCAGTGCTGGTTTGGAAATTCTCTTCGAAAGTATCATGTTCACGATTGGTCGATAGAGCAAAAATGGATTTCCCTCTTACTGCCACTACTTATACTCTACAACAGTAAGTTTATTCTTTTCTCATGTTCAGCTTGTATTTTTTAATGAATTTCTTCGCCATATTTTAATTTAAACTCACGCTTTTTTTTAGATCCACTATTCCCGATGATATTTTTAATAAATTCTTGGATTCCTGGAATGCTAGATGCAGTACTTCAGACGACGTTTCTCTGTGCGATTCTAATGTTTTGGCTTTGCGTCTACCATGGTTTACGTCAGGTAATTTTTTTAAGGCGGTTAAATTTCGAATATAGATGGTTTCGGACCAATCTATTATATTGCTATTTCAGATTTCTGTGATTAAATTAAGGCATTAAACTTATTTATTTAATATAACCAACATATTAAATTCCTAACATATAAAATTAAATTTCAAAAGTTCCAGAGCATAATCTATAAAATTACGACAAATTAAATAAGCAGGGTGTCTACTCACCTGGAAAACCTAGAATTAAAATTAAAAATTTGTATATACCTGTAAAAAAACAGGGAATTTTTTCGAGCATGATTCAATTTTTTAAAATTATAATACCAAATTAATAAATAGCATTGTTTTTTATTTTAAAAAGTAACTTGTATAGTACTAGATTTCAACTAATTTAAATGAATATTCACTAAGTAGATTAACTTTCGACCTAGCAGTTGTATTTTAAACAAAACAAAAATGAATTCTCTAAAAAAAAATAATAGTTGTCATTTCAACCAAAAAAGTCTTTAAACCAAAAACACCTCAATTCAACTGTAACATATTATTTTTCAACCAAGCAGTTGCATTTTTAACAAAAAGGATGAATTTTCATACAAAAAAATCAACATTTCAACCCCAAAAATACGAATTTTCAAGAAAATAATTAAATTTGCACTAAAAAAGATGGATTTTCAACTTAAATAATAAATATTCAACCCAAAAAATGTCTTATCAAGTATTTGCACGTTCAACCAAGTAGTTGAATTTTCAACCAAAAAAAGATTAAAATTTTTAATAAAAAACTGATGAATTTAACTGAAAAGACGAATTTATAAATTAAATAATGAATATTAACCAATAGAATGAATTCTTATCAAGTATTTGCACTTTCAACCAAGTAGTTGAATTTTCAACCAAAAAATATTTAAAGTTTAAATAAAAAAATGATGAATTTATCATGAATTTTTAATTAAAATAGTTAAAATTCCAACTAAAAAAATATTAATTTTTAACCAGAAAAATGGAAAATTTAAATTTTTAGTTAAAACATTAATTTAAAAAAACTAATTAAAAAAATAGTTATATTTTCAACCGAAAATAACAATTTTTCGACAAAAAGTGTAATATTCGATATTTTAACCCAAAAAATTTAGTTTTAATAGAAAAAGTGGAATTCAACTAAAAAAGGCGAATTTTCAACAAAGCAGTTGAATCTTCAACCATTTTGAACTAAACCGTTGCATTTTGCACACAAAAAAGATGCCATTTCTACCGAAATTGTTCATTTCCAACCAAATAGTTAAATTTTCTATCAAGTTGTTAAAATTTCAGGTCAAAATACGATTTTTTAATAAAGAGTTGAATTTTCAACTATGTAACATTAAACTGACAAGAAACAAAATTCAACCAAATCGTTGAATTTCCAAGCCGAAAAGTCGAATTTTCTACAAAAGAGTTTAATTTTTAACGCAAAAATGTGAATTTTCAACAAAAACTTAATTTTATACCAAATAGTTGAACCCTTAACCAAAACAGATTAAGTTTATAGAAAAATTTACACTTTTAACCACAGAAAATGAAAATTTCTACGAAACAGTTGAAATTATGACCCAAAAATGTGAATTTTCAACAAAAAATTTATTTGCAACAAAATAGTTGAGTTTTATATCAAATTGTTGAAATTTTAAGCTGAAAACACCAAATTTCTACAATATAGTTGAATTTTTTGAATTCGAAAATATGAATTTTCAGCCAAACAGTGACTATCATGTAATACTAATACCAATAGTATGTAGTACTTAATACTTGATTGGTTTCTTATGAAAAAAATGTATATTTGGAAAGAAATCTAGAAATACCTTGAAAAAAACCCTTGAATTATCAGGGAATTTTTTGCCAGGGTTTCAGGAGAAATTTTTCAGAAAAATTAATAATATACAAATACAAAAGAATATTGATATGATTCTAATGTGCATTTGTACAATTTCTAGAGTTTGGTTTGAAATATGTATATGAAAAGTTGATTACTGTAAATATCAAATTGGTAATTTCGAAAAAAGAAATCAAAATTTAGAATTTTTAAGCATTGAATGTTAAATTTTGGAATAAATTATAAAATGCATTAATTTTCATATTAAATTCGTTATTGATTACAATTATTTAAATCGATAGGCCTATATTTATACAGATTTGTGTGACTTCCACTTTAAAAGTGTATATGCTTCGAATTTGAAATTTTGCAATTCTTGAGGTTTTAATTAAAAATTATTTACTTTTAAAACCTTGAAACCGTAAATCACGCCACCATTGAAGCTTTCAATTTTATATTCCACGTTTTTTAATGATTCGAATTTGAAACTAGAATTTAGGACGTTTTTAATTTATAATAAAATTCTATTTCTATTGTTTATTTTAAATTTATATTTTTGCACAATTAAAAAAAATGATACACTGAAACCAAAAATTTTGGAATATTTCAATCTAAAATTGATTAATTTTGAACGATTTCAATCCGAAATGATTCGATTTCAAGCATTATCAATTATCGAATTAATTATACTTCAATCAAGAATTGATCATCAAAAACTTGTTTTATACACTACACAATACTATTTCAGAATACTATAATAAAAAATTATTAACAACAAAAATTACCAACACAGTGTATTTAAAACTTTTTCTTGTTTTTACGAGTGAAATGACATTTGGGTCAGATCAAAGAATCAATTCTGTAAAAGTATGCCTGTTACAATTACTATTAGCATTTATATAATTCTTCTGGCAGCAAATAGTATTTACCACCCATACGATTACCACCTTTTTGAGGAGCACGCGCATTGACTTCTCCTGAGTGTACCAACTGTATAGAACTACAGTCACAGTACGAGCGGGATATTTAAATAGATTCGCTGTATGTTTGCATATTATTAAACTCACATATTAATTAAAATTTACTTTTTATCAATTATTTTACAAAATATATGTCCTAAATTTAAAAAATAGAGTTTTAGTATAATACGCGTATCCCAGTAAACAGCAACCCGCTAATAGATGAATTTAGTGAGCATCAGGGATGACTTTCTGCAGGGTGTACGTGGTGTACATCGTAGCTTTTCGGGTGTCGAAGACAATCTTACACCAGGTGCGAGTCCAGGTGTCCAGGGTGACCTTCTACAGGGTGTACGTGGTGCGCTTCGTAGTTTTTAGAGTATCTAACAGAATTTTGCACCAGGTGAGCATCCAGGTGTCCAGGGTGGGCTTCTACGAGAACTTAATGGTGCGGTTCATAGTTTTTCGAGTTCTTGAGATAATCTTGCACCAGCTAAGCGTCCAGGTGTCCAGAGTGACCTTTTGCAGGATGTAAGTGGTGCGCTTCGTAGCTTTTCGAGAACCTAACACAATCTTGCACCAGGTGAAGGTCCAGGTATCTAGGGTAGACTTCTACGAGAATTTAATGGTGCGCTTCGTAATTTCTCGAGTTCTTGAGAAAATCTTGCACTAGATGAGCATCCAGGTATTCCAGGTGGACTTCAACGAGAAGTTAATGGTGCCCTTCGTATTTTTTCAAATATCTAAGAGAATCTTGCACTAGGTGAGGGTCCAGGTATACAGGGTGGACTTCTACTAGAAGTTAATGGTGCGCTTTGTAGTTTTTTGAGTTCTTGATAAAAATCTTGCACCTGGTGAGGGTTCAGGTATTCAGGGTGACTTCTACGATAAGTTATTGGTGCGTTTCGTAGTTTTTCGAGTTCTTGACAAAATATTGCACCAGGTGAGCGTCCAGGTATTCAGGGTGGACTTCTACGAGAACTTAATGGTGCGCTTAGTAGTTTTTAAAATATCGAACAGAATATTGCACCAGGTGAGGTTCCAGGTATCCAGGGTGTACTTGTACGAAAAGTTAATGTTGCGCATCGTATTTTTCTATTTCTTGATAAAATTTGCGTTAGGTGAGGATTTAGGTGTCCAGGGTGGACTTCTACGAGAAGCTAGATCCTCAACTAGTGCAATTTTTCTCAAGAACTCGAAATACTACGAAGCGCACGATGTACATCCCGCAAAAGTCCACCCTGGACACCTAGACCCTCAACTAATTCAATTTTTCTCAAGAACGCGAAAAACTACGAAGTGCACCATTAACTTCTCGTAAAATTACACCTTAGATACCTGGACCCTCACCATGTGCAAGACTTTTCTCAAGAACTCGAAAAACTACGAAGCGCACCATTAACTTCTCGTAGAAGTCCACCCTGAATACCTGGACGCTCACCTGGTGCAATATTTTCTCAAGAACTCGAACAACTACGAAGCGCACCATTAACTTCTCGTAGAAGTCCACCCTGAATACCTGGACGCTCACCTGGAGCAGAATTTTCTCAAGAACTAGAACAACTACGAAGCGCACCATTAACTTCTCGTAGAAGTCCACCCTGGACACCTGGACTCTCACCTGGCGCAAGATTCTGTTAACATCCGAAAAGCTACGATGTACATCATGTACACCCAGTAGAGAGTGATCTCTGATGTTCATTAAATTCATCTATTGGCGGGATGCTGTTTACTGGAATACGCGTATTGTACTAAAACTCTATATTTTTTTTTTAAATTTAGGACATAAATTTGGTACAATAATTAATAAAAAGTAAATTTTAGTTAATACGTGTGTTTAATAATATGGAAACATATAGCGAATCTATCTCAATATCCCGCTCGTACTGTGACTGTAGTTCTATACAGTTGGTAAACTCAGGCGCAGTCAATGCGCATGCTCCGCAAAAAGGTAGTAATCGTATGGGTGGTAAAAAGAATGATAGATGGTGGAAGCACGTGGGTGCACGTTTTTTCAATCGCATGAGTGTTCTTAATTTTCCGATCAAGTGATCTGTGTTGCTATTGCAAGTTGTTGTGTATGAGAGCGAGAGTTATATCTCAGCTGACACACTTCATGCTACCCTCGGGAAGCAAGTGGATATCGATCCATTCAGGTGTTCTGGTAAGGTAACCTCTCTCGGCAGCCGACGCATGCCGTGGACCATTGTGTAGCGCGCGCGCGCCTTTTCTTACTTTTCCCCTCTACTTTCTTTGTTTTTTTTCACCAAAATTCATTTTGGCTAAGCCTCGGAGTCGTGGACTCCAAACAAGACGAAGTTTCCGATCCAGGGGGAGTGGTTTCCGCAAATCCTGAAATTACAAAATCCCGGTTTCAAACATTTTGGACTCGACGCCAAGAGCGCCGCGGATGCCTTTTTTTCGTTCTCCAAGCCTGGCCACAGAAAGACCAGAAGTCGCGAAGACATGGGGAATGATGACCGCTCCAAACGCCAAAAAGTATGTCAGAGCCCCTCATCGCAGCTCGATATGGCTACAATTGTACAATTGCCGGATGATGATGATTCTTGGGACATGGAGGCGAGTGAGGCAGAGCAATCAGAGCGTTCCGCTCGACCTCCTCCGCATGGTTCCGTGACTGGAAGTGACACTACTCGTGATGCCAACCCGAATAACGTTAAAACTAATACAAATACCACTCCTCCCATCCCCAGTAGCAATATGAAGGGACCCTCGACTGATTATCGATACAGTGAAAGCCTCAGAGGCCAATGCAAAGTTTTAATCCTACGCGATCCATCTTCGAAAGATGCTCAGAAGCCACTTAATGACATGACCCTTGCTCGTTTACTTAATTCCACTTTCAAAAACGCGATCAAAGATGTTCAAGTGAACGGCTTCGCTAAAGTTTCAGTTTCCTTAAAATCTGGAAGTGCGGCTAACAAAATACTGGACGACCCCATGTTAAAATCAAAAGGCTTGATAGCTTTCATTCTGACAAATTTTGTCAAGTGTCAGGGTGTTATCCGTGACATCCCGCTTGGTTTCACTATTGATGAAATCAAGGCTAATGCTGAAATCTTTGGTGCATTGAGGGGTTCTTCTTCTGTTCTGGAAGTCTGATGCCTCAATAGAAAAATCATCAACAAAGAAACTAAAACAGCCGAAATAGTTCCCTCCCGCTCAGTCCTTCTAACTTTCGAAGGCACTTCTCGCCCAGACAAAATAGCGCTTCCACCGCGTTCCATCGCTATAATCCACCTGTTATTCAGTGCCACAAGTGCTGGAGATTCGGTCACGTTAGCTCTCAGTGTCGCTCGACCCCCCGTTGTGTACGCTGCGGTGGCCCGAATTAAAACGATGTGAGCAACTCGTGCCCGAGCGCATCACCGAAAGCACCTAAGTGTATTAGCTCCAATGACCTTCACTTAGCTACCTCCAGAGACTGCCCGGAATATCAATTCCAGCATAACTTCCGCATATACACAGCAGCAGACCATAGTCTCTTGTACAACGAACCTAAAGCGAACCTCCGTCCAATAAGGGTTCCTCAACCGCGAATTCAGATCGCAACTCCCCCTCCACTATTAACTTCTCCCAGTTTCCGGAATTTGGAGATATCTCAACCTCAACATTGAACACCTACTCCGACAGCTCCATGTCTCAAAGCTTCTCAGAGGTTTTAACCCAACCGCCCCTACCCCCTCGTTCGGGAGCACACTCAAAATCCCAGAATTATAAACCACAGCCGAACCTAACACAGCATAACACCCAAAAAGGGCCCCATCCACTCCCCTTTTACCTTTCTTCAATAACGGAAGAACAGATAGTGCCCTGCCTAGAGGTCGTGCGCTGCGAAAGCTACCACCTGATCCTCCTTCAGAAGTACCCCCGTTTTCGCTGAACATTTCCGAAGCCATTCCTGTCAGTAATAGCAGTCTTGCTGCTCTCATGGGTCTCATGGCAGCACTCGCCACCG
>JAWWLR010000158.1:65453416-65466347 GCA_035041075.1 Acraspis erinacei | reverse complement strand
TTTCCCGCGTACTAATATGCTGCCCCCACGCCCCGCGGAAATTGATCGAAACCGCCGAAATTCAACATTTTGTCGCCATTTCCCGGTATTTCTGTGAATAAAACGCATAAGATAACGGCTATTGACGGTTATTTGCGTTTCTGATCTTTTTCCAACAAATGTAAGTATAAATACTTTAATAATTATAATTGATTTTTGTTATGACTGAGATTCTCCTAAAGAAGTGCTTTGATTTATATACTAATGAAAGAAAAAAAGAATGGTGTTCCTTTTATTATATTGAGCTGAATGAAAGTTTTATTATTGCTTGCAAACAGTTCGTTTAGAAAATATTCCATATTTTAATACTAGATCTTCTTTCCATATCAATTATATTTATTTATTTATTTATTACATTATTTTCTATATTTTTCCGGAATTTTTTCGTATTGTTGTACATAACCTCTACAGTTTACTTACCAACATCTAAATCGCCAAAATTTGCCTGCTTTTCTTGACTTTCTCAGATGATGTTGAAGTTACGGCATGCGTGAGAACAATTTTGCATAATTGGGGGATTGGTCAGGGTGGTGGATGTAATTTTTTCAAATAATGAAGGCGTTTCAAGGAATTCCCATATGAAAAAATATTACAGCAAACTGGAAAATCAATTTAGGTCTAAGGATTTTCCTGTCATTCCTTCGCAATTGTATGAAATTATTATTGAAGTTTTAAGAGATAGGATTTTTAAATATTCCTTCGGGTTGAAAATTTAACTGTTCGATCTATTTGTGGTTAATTTATCCTTTTTAGGTTGGAAATTCAACTTGTACTTTGTAAAAAATGCATCTATTTTGTTGAAAATTCGTCTTTTTTTTAAGGATTCAATTAGTTGGTTCAAAATTAGTATTTTTGGTAAAAAAATGTTTAGTTTAAAATTCGACTGTTATATTTTTTTTAAATTTCGTTTAATTGGTCTAGTTGAAAATTCGTCTTTTAGTATGTGAAAAATCATCTTTCTTGGTTGAAAGTAAACTTTTGTCTTAAAAATTCAACTGCCTTCAACCAAAATTCGTCTCCTTGCCTTGAAAACTTAACTATATTTAGTTGTGAATGCAACTGTTTGGTTAAAAATGAATTATTTTTGGTTTAAAATTCAATTGACAAAAATCTATTCTCCTATTTTTGTGAAAAATCTTTCTACTTCCCGTAATAAGTTATAGGTAATTTAAGTAATTAAAAAAAATTAGTTGAAATAGTGGTAATACCTAAATATAAATTAAGATGTTTTGGTTTTTGTTTTTATTTACAATCTAATTTAATAAGACAACTAACATTAATGTTATATACCATCATTTTTAATTAAAAAAATAATAAAATGCTTAAAACGAACTTCACTCAATCAAAATAAATTTGCTGTTATCGGATGAAATTTGCTCAACAAAATTTTGATTACCGGAACCGTTGTAAATTCTTGTTTGGACTTTTAATTTGGTTATTTTGTTCAAATAAAAACTCAAGTGCAATTAAATGTGCAAATTGTCCTATTAAGACATAAAATTAATGAAAAACTGTTTTCCTACCGAATGAAATGAAAACTCGGGGACATTAAAAAAGTGATTATAACTCTTAAGCTATATTTGAAAACGAGAAAAAACTTTATTTTATAATTCTGAAACGTACACGTATTTAATGATATTATTAGATCTTAATACAATTATTAAAATACAAAAAATCAATTTCCGTTTCGTTTCTGTTTCTTTTTTCTGTATTTTCGTTGATTTTTGTCCATTCCCATTTTCAAATTGATAAACTCTTTTTTTATTATACTGAAGGCCATTTTTTTTACATATTTGTCGTGTTTATTGCAGAAATATAAAAGCTCAAGATGCCAAAATCAAAGGAATTTGTTGAAAGCGACGATAGCAGTGCCAGTGGCAGCTCCTCGGAGGTGATACATTTATTTCATAAGTTTTACAGTTTTTCCTTTCTATGAAATTTGTCAAAACTGATGATTTTTTTATTTATCACCCTAATGTTTAGAGATCTTTTAATTTTTTTCTATAAATGCTTTCATAAACTTAATAAAAAAATCATTAAATTTAAAAGTTATTTTCAATTATATTATTTGCAGACCGAAAATAAGGGAAAGAAAAGGCAGAAGAAAGAGATCAAAGAGAAGGAGGCTAAAGGCGCATCATCCAGCAAAAAATCGAAGAACGAAAATGATGAACCAATGTGGGAAATCGGCCAGAACCGAAGGGTCACTATTCGAAAATGGAAAGGAAAAACATTCATCGATATTCGTCAGATGTACATAGATAATAACGGAGATTTGAAACATGGCAAACAGGGTATGAAATTAGTATTTACTGTTTTTAGTCAATTCTATCATTTAACACGGTCACTATACAAAAAGCTCACCTTTTTAGACGAAGAATTTGTCCACGTTCGATTTTAATAGTTTAAAAAAAATTAATTGAATTGTTATATTTTTCAATTTACAATGCGTAATTTTTAAATCTTTTACTTCAGAAATTTTGCATTTTAGATATTTATTTTTTAGCGTACATTTTTAATTTAAAGAATTTCAAAATGCAGTCTTGAAGGCTTAAACAATTGAAAATAAAAAGCGTTTTAAGATGAAAATTTTGGATAAAAAACATTTTTATTTTATCATCTATAAATATAAATAAAAAATTTTGTAATGGATTTGAACTTTAAGTATTAAAAGTGAACCATAATTGATTTTAAAAAACGATCCTCAATCCTTTCAAAATGTAAGACTGCAGATTTTCACGTTAAAAATATTGAAAAGAAAAATTATTTAATATTTAGAAATGTTTCATTGTACATTTAAGACGAGTAAAGTTAAAAACAAATATTTAAAAGTAAACAATTTGAAACTGAATTGTTTAACATAGAAAGCCTAGAATCGTTAAAATTTTGAAAGAGCTTTTAAATTTTGAAAGTTACAATTTTTATTCTTCTATTTGAAAAATGTTCATTTTGTAAATGAAATTGTTGAATTTCGAGGTATAAATAACAATTGAACACTTACTATTCTTAGAAAAAATTTGAATGAGTTAAAATAATTTAAACGAAGTGTATGTATTGATATATTTCGGCTATTTGTACCGAAATTATAGTGTAAATAACCGTAGCCTAAGTTAAAACAAAATTTAGATATTTGCAGATTTCTAATTAAAAATTTCGAAGCTTTTGAAGAATTTTGAAAGACATCAAAAAAATAAAAAAAATATTCTCTTAAGATTCCTAGGAAAATTGAAACGGACATTTCACTTTGAATAATTATTAATATTAAAGATTTTTTTTTTAATTTCCAGTATTTTTCTACCATTTTTAAAAAAGCCTGCAAATTTTGAAATATATTTTTTAATATTCCAGATTCTCTTTTGAGAATTTTGGAAATCTTTTAAAATATTTTCGAATATTCTCTTAAAATAATGATTCAAAATGAAAAATCATTTTTAATTTTCATAGGAATCCTAAGAAAATGTTTTTATTCTTTAAAAGCCTTTCACAATTCTTGGAAAGCGTCACATTTATTTTAAATCTGCAAAAATCTATATTTTGATTGTAATTAGGCTTTACGAATCATACCAAAAAATTGAGTATATACGCCTCGTTGAAATTATTTGAAATCATTTCAAAATTTTAATTAATTTTGATTCTTTTCAAAACTTAAAATGACTCAAATTTTTTTCTGCAAAATAATTTTAAATTTCAAAAAATAAGAAACAGCTTCTAGATTTTTTAATATTATGAAAAAAACTTTTAAAGCTTTTTAAGGATGTTTAAACTATTTCAAATGAAATTAATTCAACTTCTAATTTAAGAAGTGTTCATTTACAAAAAATTTTATTTTTAATGTTTCTATCTTAAAATTGTTAAAAATAATATAATTTATAAAAGATAAAAATTATCGAATTTGCTGTTTTTCTGCAATTCATTTAAAATTACTCAATTGAAAAGTGTTAGTACCTAACTTCCATTTTATACGTGTAAATTATTGAGCATTTGAATATAAAATGTTTTAATTTAAAAACTTCAATTTTAAATAATTTAAAATTCAATTACAACTTAATGCTTTAATTTGTAGTTTATATTTTATTACTTCAATTAGAAGAATGTTTACATTTTGAGTTCAATTTTTTAAATTTTATTGACCGGGGGAAAACCGGGAATTTTTTGTCCGATTAAAACGGCTACCCTGCACGTATTAATAATATATTTATCGTATTATTAATATCTATAAATTTAATTTAAATTAGAGATTTAAATGCGCAACTTTAAAACATTTTGATCTGTGAGACCTTGAAACTAAAGTTTTTTCTTAATTTTTTAGGTTTTGAATTTTAAGTTTAACAATATTGTAGTTTCAAATTAAAATATTGAAAATTTCAGGATAATTCTGCTATTAAATATTTCAAAATCTGGAATAAAATAAAATATTTCAAATTTAAAAATGTTTTTTTTTTAATTTCAAAATTAAATAATAATTCTAAAGGAAGATTTGAAATTAAAAATTAATAATTGAGTTCAAAATAAAAAAAGAGAACAATTTTAAAAGGTTAAAATTTTAGAGTTTTGAATTTTTATGTTTACACAAATTTTTTTATTTTTTCCTTTCATAGATTTTAATTTTGCTATTAAAATTGAATTGGTTGAATTTTGGACATTATAATTAGCAATTTAAAAATTAATACTTTTTAAGGGGTCTTCAGTTTTAAATTAAGTTTGCAATCCTATAAGTTTCAACGTTCCCGAGTAGAAATTTTTCATCTTTAATGTTTCCCATTTAAAATTCCTATTTATTTTGAAGATTTTCTTTAGAATAATTTAACTTATTATTGATTTTTTTTTCTTTCAGAAAACTTGTCTAATCAGTTTTAATTTTAAATTACAATTTTGTTATATAATAACAATTTAAAGTTCAAGAATTTCAAAAGCTTTGACTTTTGAACTACTCAATTTAGTTTTCAGTTTCAAATTTTAATCACTGAATATAAAATTATTCAAATTCAAAAATTTGTTATTATTTAACTTTGAACGCTTTTAATTATAAATAAAATTTCAATTCGTCTGAATTTTAAATGATCTAATTTCCAAAATTCGAATTTTTTTCTTTTAAACCTTCTTTCACATTGTATTATTTTCGAAATTTTAATCTGGAATCATTCAATTGAGGGGCACAGTCAGCGTCTTATTCTTTTTTTCCTCCTATTTTTCTCAAAATCCCGTATAATCCCTATATTTGAGAATTTTGTCAACTTTTTCCATTTTTTTCAATATAATTTATTTTTTTGGAGCCTATAAAATTTAATTTAGAAATAAATTGAAATTTTATTTCGTAATAAAATTGGTTATAAGAGTGTTAAATTATTATTATTTTTTCATTATCCTGGTGTTTTTAAAATAAACAAAACCCTTTTTTTAAATCATCTTTTTTCGACGAAAAAAATGGCCTATTTTCCCTATAATTAAACTGATGAACTACTGTGACTCCTGTTCAATTTCGTGATTTTTAAATTCATAATACATTTTAAAATTTGTAGCGCTTTCATTCATATAATATAATATTGAACTCCCTTTTTCTAATTAAATTTTCAAAACTCGTTCTCTAAACTTTATTTAAGATGCTTTTAATTCGAAATTATTAATTATTGTTTCAAAAATGTATAAAACATAAGATTTAAAGATTGGTTAATTAATGGATTTAAAAATTTTTTATATGATTCAAAGTCAATAGATTTCTTGCAAAAAGTTTTTCTAATGCTAATCGACTTCCGCAAATAGAGTATTTTTTTTTTTAACCCGAGAGAAATCACGAATATTTACCGGGAGAAAGCAGGAAGACGAAAATGTAAAAAACTACAACCACTATAATTTGTTCAAAATTCCTTGATTTTTTCCAGGCCTTTCAGAAACCCTAATTTAATATCCAATTTGAGATTACCAATTCCTAAAACATATTTATGCATTTTCAGGAATATCTTTGTCCCCAGAACTTTGGAAAGGATTCATGGAAGTAGTGGATGAGGTTAACAAGACTGTCCAAGAACAATGTTAAAGGCTTTTCACTTCAAAATATTAAAGGTTTAAAATTCTTCGAACTCCGTTATGTATATATTTTTTGAAGTAGAATCTGAAGCCTTTAGCGATAAATATTTTTGAAAGTGTATTTTGTCGTAAAATTCGACAAGTTTAATTCATTAAAAATTCTCAGTTTAGTTTGCGTTAAACGCATTTTTCTGTTCTTAAGAAGTAAACGCATTTGAATATAATTCATTAATTCATTACAATGTGAAGATACTAGTGTATAAATTTTTCTAGAAGGTGATCTACAATAATATACGGTTAAATGTTTTATGTAATTTAATGAAAATTATCCAACTTTTGTCATGGTATAAAAAAGAGTACAAATAAATCATTCTTATAACCACCTTATGCAACTTTACAATTATTAACATATTTATATATTCATTCACGTTATTCACACACATTTCTAAAATTTTCCGGTTTAAAACCAGAAATCGTAGAAATGAAAAGACAAAGCTTCCAAAATAAGGGTCAATATGAGCCACTAAAAAATCTATAAAACGCAGAGTCCAAGGTATAAGTTCTCGTAAACAAAATTTCTGATGCGAATTAGCGTAATGATACCTTCAAGGTTTATCATTTTACAATTTTTCATAAACTCATTTTCGTTGATTGGTAGCTACCTTTCTAAATAATAAAATAATAGTGAGGCATAGTCATAAATATTTTTTTATTTTTTGCATTTTTTCAAGATTTGCTATTAAAATCAAACAAATGTTTGCATCTAACAAATCCATGAATAGCTAAAAATTATGTACAAGAAGATTGAATAATATTAACGAAATATTAACCAATTGAGTTGATAATTCATCGCTGCCTCCTTTCAATTATAAAATAAAATTTTTAAAATTAAATAGTCGAATTAGACTGAACAATTAAAAGTAATACATTGAATTAGAAACATGGTAACTATCAAGTGAATTAAAAAAAATTAGTACATTTCGGAAAAACCTTTTTTCAGTTAAAAAATAGAGTTTTGAAAGTTCTCTTGTCGACGTTTAAGACTTCATAATAATTCATCAAATCAAATACAGTAGGAACTTTCGGATCGGACCTCGAATTTTCAATATAACTTTAAAAATCGACATGTGGCAATAATTAAAACTTTTATAACCATTTTTGATTGTCGAATAAAAATTACAAACTGAAATTATTAATCCTACTAAACATTAAATAAGTAAACGAAAAAACCGAGGTCCGATCCGAGAAGTCCCACTATTCACTTTCTCAAACTATAAACTAAATAAACTAAATGTGCGCCTTACAAAATGTCCAATGAGATCAGTGGGGACCGTGAAGTTTAGCCAAAAATTCATCCACGTTTAATTTATCAAGTACTACTGGAATTGCAGCGTTCAACGTCGGTTTATCCTGAAATACAATTCTTATCAATATTTTTTATCCAAATCAACAGATTTCAGAATTTGATCCTTGAAAACATTGTAAGATCATCAAAATCTTGGTGAAATCTTTTAAAATCAATTAAATCTTCTATAATTTTTTGAAATACTTTGGAATGTTTTGAAATCTTTGTAAAATGATTAATATATTTGTGAAGTCATTGTCAAAGTCTTAGTAAAAGCAAAGCTTTGAAATCTGTATTAAATCTTTGTCTAATTATTGAACTGTTGGTGAAATATTTTGAAATTTTGTAAATCTTGGGAAGCTTTTAAAATCTTGAACTCTGTGAATTTTATAAAATTGAAATCTTTATAAAATCACTGAAGTCTGTGGAATCTTTGAAACATCTGTAAAATAATTGAAATCTTTGTGAAAAATTTTGATTTTTTTTAATCTGTGAGATTTTTTAAATCTTTTTAAGTCACTGATACCTTTTTAAAATCACGGATATCTTTGCGAAATTTGCGTAATATTCTGTAATCTTGAAATATTTGTGAATTATTTTTAATCTTTTGAAATTTGTTAAAATATTGAAATAATTTAAATAATGAAATATTGAAATATTTTGGAATGTTTGAGATTTTTGCAAAATCATTGATGTCTTGTAAAATCTTTGTTATAACTGTAAATTAATTGAAACCTTTGTAAAATTATGCAAGTCTGCGATTTTTTAAATCTTCTGGAATCCTTGAAATCTGAAATATTTTGAATTTTTCCGAAATCTTTTAAATATTTTTGAAAGCTTTGTATCTTTGTAAAATCGTTTGAAATAATTGTAATACTTACGAAAATATTTAAAGCTTTGTAAAATCATTGAAGTCTTTGTGATTTAAAAACGTCTGTATTTTCAAAATCTGGCGTACAAGCCTTAGTTTAATCGCTTTGATATTTAAAATATTTGTAAATGTTGGAAATATTTGGTTAATCATTCAATTCTTCGTGGAATATTTTCCAATTTTTTAAATCTTTTGAAATCATGAAAATCATCGAAATCTTATTAGTAAAATATTTGAAATCTTTCAGAAATAATTATGAAGTATTTTTAAATCTTTCTGATATCTTTATGAAATCATTCCGATTTTTGTGAAAGTTTTAAAATCTTCTTAAGTTATTGAAATATTTGTTAAATTCCTAAAATCCCCTGAAATCTTTGTGAAGTATTTGAAATATTTACTATATCATTTTTCTTTGTAAAATTATTGAAGACTGCGAAATCTTTTGAATCTTTGAAACCTTGAAATTTGGCATATTGATTAACTACAAATAAAATAATTTTAAAAAATAATTCACCTGTTCTTGTTCCTGTATAGTTGATGCTTTCGTTTTGCGACATTTTCCCTTCTGCTTCTCTGAAATAATTAAAAACATAGCAACAATTATTAAGATAATATTCACAAGTATTGGAAACGTGTGACAGTTAAATTTAAGTACTTTTCGAAAGCTCTGATTTTGAATTTAAACAAATGGTTACCTCTATCTTTACCGAGGGATTCCTTTTCTTAATTAGAAAAAAAAGATCAGAATCGAAATACGAGATGAGTCAAGAATTTACAGGACACAAACATTTTTGTAAAAAGTTTGTACAAAGTTTTTTTTACGTAAAAAAAAATAACGACTTCAAAGGATAGAAATAAAGAATTATACAATGTTTACAATGCTGAATATTTTTATTTAAATTCTTTAGAAAACGAAATCCAAAATCTCAAATAAGTTTTTTATACATTTTTTGCTAGCTCAGGAATATATTTTTTGTATATAGAATATTTTTGAAAAATATAAATTTTGAACTCTTCGCGAAATTAAACTTGAAACGCCACTTTTTTGTGTTATAGCGATAGAATATATACTACTTTTTCCAAAATAATCGTTCAACACTGTGTGGAAGAAATAATAATTAAACTCAGATTTAAATTATAAATTATATGTTTATTCTCTCAGGTGGCGATTTAAGATTTACAATTTTACACATTCTTCAGTCCCTCTAGACTATCCGAAATTTATTTTCAGCCGGTTTCAGAAGAACAATTTCTATTAAAATGGTTAAAAGCGTGGTTTGTAAATATTACCATACAACTTAAGAGCTAATTTGTTCAAAACTACTCTCTACAAAAATGTGTCATTTTATCAGGTCTTAAAATGCTGCAAATTTACCGTCTCATTTGCAAAGATCACCCAGACTTTCTTCACAGAGTACGTGATATAAAATGTAAATGTTCTTCGAAATGACACAGACAAACATTTTCCTTAATATTTACACATATTTATCATAATTAGAAATTGATATCGCCCATTTGCATAACTTTGTCAACTTACCTTTCTCGACAACAGCTTTTCCTTTGTCATTTTTAGCATTCTCTCTCTCTCCAGCCTCATCTTTCTTCTTTCCCGTTACATTTTTCCCACTCGCTTGTGATATCGTTGCTTTAAAAATAGGAGACGACGCAGCCAATGGTTTTTCGTAACTGCCAAGTTCCACAGCATGTTTCACACTGTTAACAGGATTTTTTCTTACTCTTTTCTTCGGTTTCGGCAACATATTAAATAATTCCTCATAAGGAGTATTCGTCAAGAACTTCCCGTCTTCTTCGCCATCTTCACCCTCAACATAAACTTGCAAATCAGACTGACTGAACTTTCGTTTCCTCCTTCTGACTGCCGTTCTTTCATCGAAAACAAAATGATACACTCGCTGATTCGAGTCGGAGGCATTCTGGAGTCCAGAACTTTCGTCATGAACTTCACTTTTATTTGCAGGTACTAACTGTAAACACTCGAGAATTTCTTGTGAATTCAGGGTCGAATTTTTTGCTGGATCTACATTCTGATCACTTGTATCGCTTTTCTGAGCATCTTCTATTTGTCGAGTTTTCGAGCGAGTCGTTCTCTGATCACAAACTTCTTCATCACTGAATAAATCGCGCTTCACCTGATCTACCTTCGCCTTCATAGCACATTTTTGTTCCTCGAGGTTTAAAACAATTTCTTTCACTTTGCTCTCAACTTGTTCGCCTTTATCTTTTATTTTATTTTTTGAACCTAATTTATTCTCCGTTTCGCTTGAAGGTTCTTTACTTTCTGGGATGTTTTCCTTCTTCGCTGTTACTTTAGCAGGTTTAGGTTTTTTCACAGTTTTTCCTTTCTTAGCATTCGATGTCAGGGGTTGCTTACTTTCTTCAACACTTTGAAGATCGTTATCCTCAGCAGCAGTTTCACTCTTAATTTCCTCTTCAGCAACTTTTCCCTCTCTCTTTCCCACTTCTAATTCAAAATTGTTTTCAATAGGCTTATCTTCTTCAGTGGGAGGCGCAAGCTTCGCGTTTTTCAAGTTTACAATTCGTACTGCTCTTCGCCCAACTGAATATCGACCTCGTCTTCCTGCAGCACCTCTTCCTGTTACATTTCCCCTGGATTGCCCACCAAGGAACGATTTCAATCTTTCACGTTTCATTTCCAGCTCCAATCTAAGCGCATCGTCTGCGGGATTAGCTGTTCGTCCTTGAAGACTCGGGCCGGGTTTGTTATCGACAGGATTCGCCAACATTTGTGCGACTTTTAATGCGCTGCAATCTATCGGTTCTTCTATTCGCTGTATAGAAACTATTGTAGGTTTCGTGCACACCTTTTTCTCCATATTCTTCAATTTATTCTCATTAGAAATCATGATAGCTGAAATCTTGGTATTCAAGTTGGTTGGCGTATCAGTACCTACTTTTGAACTGCTTGGAGTTTCCGAAATATCAGCCTCGAGTAGAAAATCATTCTTTGCTGGCGTTTCCGTCTCTTCGTTGTCTTCAGTATTTGTCACCGAAAACATTTTCTGGGGAGAAACTTCCTCAATTTCAAGAACTTTAGCTTCTGGAATTTTAATCTCAAAATCCTTGATTTCGGGCTTCTGAATCTCGTGATCCTGCGTCTCGGGATTTTCAAAATGTTCCTGCTCGTCAACAGGAACTTGATCTTCCTGAGTCACTCCGGGTGACGTCATCAGTAAAGAATCAGCACTTGTATCCGTGCAGGTTTTGTCCGACTTATTAGGATTCTTTTTTGCGGAAGAAAGAGGCGTTTGAGTGGCCGATGTGATTGAACTGCCAGAAGAGGAAGAAGATGATGTTGACGATAAACTGGAAGAAGAGTTACTTCCGCTATCAGAGGATTCGTCATCGCTTGCCTGCGAACTTTTATCGATTGATTCCGCTGATACATCAGGATCTTGAATCACAGAAGAGACTTCTTCTCTGATTGTGACAGACTCTGAAATCTCTATGGAACTGGAGGAAATTACCAGTTCTTCCTTGGCAGCTTCCTCTTTCCGTAGATTACCTTTAATGACCTGAAATTCGGTAACCTTCGTATCACAGGTGCTGATAACTGTGCGAATTTCCGTGGTCTTCTTCAAATCATCTTTCAACTGTTTCTCTGGATCTTCAGCTAATCCGGAACTAGGTTGATAATAAGGCGAGCAAGAACTGTGTCCTCCTTTATTTATGACGTCTTTCGTATTTTCGCCAGCCAGATTTGGCGTGAATACAATGCTGGGTGTTGGTGGGAGGCAATCGGGCGTAGGGTACATTCCTGGTAGCTTGCTTGAGTCTTCGGCACGAGTGATTTTTGTAAATGGTGTCACGGAACTACTAGTTGGACTCAGAAATCTTGGCGTCGGAGGAATACCGCTGGAAGTTTCCAGTTTCTGCGGAGTCTCCAAGTCTTTCAGGTTCGGCATTTTCACAAACTTGGAAGTATTTTTTGGCGAGAATTTCAAAAACTCCGAGTTGAGTTTGACTTGTGTTCTTGGCACAGATGTCAACTGAGCGTATTTCTTTATTTTCTCACCATAAGTCTTTTCGATTATTTTAACCATATTCTTTGAAATGGTTGCAGGTGAAATTTTTGAGGTAGAAGGTTTCAAGGTTGGAGGAATTTCGACAGGTTGTAAAATTGGATCAGAAGTTTCGTGAAGTTTGGAAGCGGATTGGTGGACTTGAGGTTTAGCTGGAGTGGAAGAGGGAGTACTATTAATTGAAGGAACTTCTGCGAAATCTGTAGGATCACTCACGTTTTCACTTAAAGTTACTTCCTGTTCAAGTGAAATCTCATCTTTAGCAGGAGTTTTCGCATTTTTCTGGCTCTCCTTGAAATCTAGCGATTTTCTTTTTTTACCTTTCGCTGGAGTTTTAGTTTTCCTGACTCTTCGCACAACTTTTCGAACTTCTTTCTTAGGAGGCTCCTCAGCACTTGCAGCTAAAGCAAGACGTAAATCCGTATCCCAACTTCTTAATGTTGCTGGTGTAGCAGGTGGAGGTAGCGACTCTGGTTTATCCACAAATGGAGGGTTCGAGTTACTATTATCACCTAAAATCATGTCCACTCCCGTGTATTTTTCCCAGCCACCTTTCAATTTGGGAGCCGGACTTCTTGTTGCTCTTGGCAC
>JAWWLR010000158.1:65427508-65443515 GCA_035041075.1 Acraspis erinacei | reverse complement strand
ATGTTATCACTGAGGTAAGGAATTACTCAAGCTAGGTAGGAATGAAGTCAAGGTTCTAACAGAAATGTTTATAGGACACGGAAACCTCCGGAATCACAGACATAAGGTAGGGCTTGAAGAAAGCCCCCTCTCTCGTCTTTGCAGAAATGATAATGAGACATCTACTCAAATTGTTTCTCACGGCCCCGCAATTGCGGGGAAAACGCTAACACTCGCAGGCCCTTGCTGCATCAATGAGTCATAAATATCAGCCAACAGTGTAGCTGCGGTCCTCTCCATATGGAGCGGGCTACGAGGTCAGTATTATGCTCATAAAAGGAAGCAACGGGATCACCCAAGTATCAGGGTTTGTTACGGCCTAATGACTTTGATGGCTATGTTGGCGGTAGCATTGCTACTGACAGGATTTCCTATGCCATGCAGGTAGATAACAAAGAGCAGAGGGCCTAATGCGAATACCAAAATCCATAAATAATAATGGAGAGCATTGTAAATATTTTGAAATGCTCGTTGCTTCCCAAGTACTTGCAGGGCACCCTTGGAGCCACTGCTGGGAGCCACATAAAACGGAGCGTTGGTGATGGTGTACCTCGAGATGGTCAGGCTGACCTCAATAATCAAACAGCTGAGCAGCAAGAACATTTGCGAAAAACGGTAAGCAGTGGAACACCATCTGTGCCTTTTGAGGATGATTTTGCTAGTGTTAGCTATTTGCAGCCAACCACCTCGACAGAAATACCGTGGTAGAACAACCTGTTGATTATCCAACACTATAAAACCCTGCAGAGGTGTATGGCCTCATACAACCAAAAGGGCGGTTGAAATGGACATACCATATGAACAGAGATGTTATGCGCCATCATTTGTTGGCAGAGAAATGTAGACAAAGTGTTAGGAGAGAACATCATAGACTCTTCTTCCTTGAATACCCAGAGATAGCCACAATAATAAATGAGAAGAAAGATGAACATCACAACTTATCTGCGTGTATTATTGGAATACCTCAATAGCAAAATCCTGTATACTGTGCAGCTGTGGCAACCGTTAGAACGTTAGGCTGCAGGACTAGGCCTACAAATAGAGTTTTTGTCCTATTAAGAGATCGAGATCCAGCATGGAAGATCAGGTTGGATATGGATGTCAGCAAAGTCAGGTGCAAATTGGGTCAATTATCTTGATATGAAAGAGTAAGATTACAAAGATGTTGGAAGCGATGTTAATTTGTCTGTGTTATTATAATAATAAATGTTTAAATCAATGAGTAAGATGGTGAAATTGACGTACTTCACACCAAGGGAATCACGATTTTAAAATATCCTTTATGCCAATCTTCACGACGTTTCGAAAACGATACGTTTTCCTCGTCAGGATGATGTCATATACATGCAAGTTTATTAACAATTCATGTCGAGTATTTTAAAAAAGGTTCTCCTTTTCTTGATTGTTCTTAGGATTGTC
Source organism: Acraspis erinacei (assembly GCA_035041075.1). Lineage (NCBI taxonomy): Eukaryota > Metazoa > Arthropoda > Insecta > Hymenoptera > Cynipidae > Acraspis > Acraspis erinacei. The sequence continues at coordinate 65,442,057 of JAWWLR010000158.1, read as the reverse complement.
TTCATCATAATTTGATAAGTTAAAACAATTTAATTATAACTATTATAAAATTTATGGACTTATTAAAAAAAGTTTAAGATACCATAGTAAATTTAAATCTATAAACATTATTAAATAGATGGAAAACAAAACGTACGTTTTGCTCCATTTTTGTTTTCCATCTATTTAATAATGTTTATAGATTTAAAACAAATTTTTTCGAACTTTGTTATATTTAAAGGATTTTCACTGTAAAATGTATATTTTTTGCCTCTTTGTAATTAACGTCAGGTAATAACAAAACAATTTATGATACTCAGTAGGTTATTTGTGTTTCAGGTTTAATTTATTATAAAAAACACTATTAATTTAAAAAGAAAACTTTCCGGATGAAGGCCCGCATTAAGAGTCGAAACGTTGAACAGAAAAACGATGTTTTTTAGCAAGTAGAATTGTTTTTTTTCTGTTTGTTTTAATTGAACCGCAAGATTGAAGACAGAAAACCTGATTAAATTTTGAGAATGAGAAAAATTTAATGAAATTTAAGTGAATTGAGAACAATAAAAAAATATGTATAAAGTAAAAAAAAATTGATAAAATGTTTAAGAATTCAAGGTGAGTATGAAAGAGACATCAGGATTAATTTTAATAAACGTTAAAAATATCTAAAAACCCATTGAATTACGTAGAACTGAGCGAATTTGAAGAATTCAAGTGAATTATAAAAATTAAAGCGAATTCGACAAAATTCCAAAGATATCACGGTGAATTGAAAATTAATTGAAAACAAATATTTGAAAATCTCATCAAGTCTTTGAAACCCCACGATATACCTCTTCTTGTGAATAAATTCTATGTAATCCATTCAAAGATATATTATAAAATCCCCTGAAATTCTATGAAATCTTGAAAAAAATGCATTAAAATACCATGAGATCTTATTAAATCCTTTAGAATCTTTTAAAATATTTGAAAACCTTATTGGGAATTGTTAAACTGCGATACACAACCTAGTGACAAAAATCCTAATTAGAAAAAACAGGTACGATTTTAAAGATGCATTTTAATTTATGCATAAAAGTGTTTTAACGTTTTTTTTTTAAACACATTTTTTCACAGAAATATTTTTCTAAAAAACAAAACAATTATTGTACTATTTATTGTGATCTTCAATAAATTATAAAGTAAATGGACTTATTTTTAAGCAAAAATGAACTCAAAGTACATTTCTATTCATTTATACATGAAATATTTACTAATTAAAAATCTGATCTAAAAGTTAGGTTAGAATTAGTATTGCAATTACAATAATTTATTATTCGCATTCTTTGCATAACCTGGATTAAATTTTTCGCTACATGAAATAGTAAAATAATTGTTTTTTAAACCTATTTGACAAGTGTTTTTTTTTACTGTATAAGCTGGAAATTCTATCTAAAACGATTTTTTATGTGAAGAAATGTTTTTAGTATTCAATCATTGTTTTAAACTTCACAAAACAATCGCTAAAAACACTTTTATGCAAAAATTAAAATACACCTTTAAAATTGTACCTGCTATTTCTAGTTCCAGTTCTCCGCACCAGGTGGCGAAATGGTCGACCACCATTCCCAATAGTCCTGAAAAATCGTTTTACATCTTACGATATTATAAAATCGAATAAAATAAAATATCTAAATAAATAAAAAAATTTTAATGGATATCAATATCTCTTGAAATTTTTTTGAATGACTTGAAAATGCCTTGAAATCTTTTCAAAGTTCCCTAAAATATTTCAAATCCTTTAAAATCTTTTGAAATCCCTTGAAACTTTTTGAAGCTCTTGAAAATTCCTTCGAATTTTGTAATATATTCTACAATTAAAAATCTTTTTAAATGCATTAAAACATTTTAAAGTTCTTAAAAAATGCGTTGGGATTTGTGCAAATACCCTCAAATCTTTAAAATTCTTTGTATTTACTTTCAATTATTAAAATTTATTTATAATACCCTAATCCATTTCAAATCCTTTAAAATCTTTTGAAACTAATTGCAAATTCCATGGAATCTTTTAAAATGTTCTAAAATGTACAATCTTAGGGAATAGCTTGAAATATTTAAAAATCTTTGTAATCCTACGCAATCGATTAAAATATTATAAAATCTCGTAAGATTACATCAAACCTGATATTTCCTGAAATCTTAGAAAAATGATTAAAATGCCTTCAGATGAATAGTTCCATATCTTCCGAAATTCTTTAAAACCACATGACATTTTGTTAACACATCTTACACATTTTAGGACACATATTAATCATTTAAATTCTTGGAAAATTTTTAATTTCTTGAAAATTTCTTGACATTTATTAAAATACCCTAAATTCTTTGAAATCTATCAACAATATTGGAATCTTTTCAAATAACCTAAAGTACTTAAAATCCTTTAAAATTCCTTAAATTTTTTTAAAAATATTCTAAATTCTTTGAAAGCCCTTCAAATTATTGAAATATGTTCAAAACTGCTTGTAATCAAGTGATATTTTGATTTTAAGACAGTTACTTTATCTTAGAAGCCATCCTGCAATAATGAAATCCATTGTCTAGCCTTAACGAGACTTATCAGAAAAAGTGAAATTTACCTGTAGGTGTTTCAGAAAGATAAGGCATTGTTCCGTATTCGTTGCCTCCATTTTGGCTAAGATTAAGACTTTCTTTACTCTTTTGCTTGAGAGATGAAGACTTCTCTTCTGCATCAGACTTTATTGGCTCAATGTGACCCGGTAAACTTTCTACTGGGGTTGCTTCTACTGTATCGCAATATACTGGAAAAAAATATCCAATTGTTGTACCAAACAATATTTTTTTATGTATACGAAAATTTTTATCAGATAACCAGTTTTGAAACATAACTTACGCTGAATATTCTCGGAATTATTAAGCTTCTCTGGTACTTCCGACTGCGATTTGGCAAAACGTTTACAGCGATCACGCTCCCGATCGCTTCCGCTTCGCTGCCTTTTTCTTGCACTACTAGCTATGATCGGAGATCCACCAGTAGTTGGAACGGCATTCTGCAAAGCAAATTTTTGATACTTTATTGATATTAATGAAAAATAGAAATAATGCTAAAAGTTTTGTGATTGTAAGCTTCCATCCAAATTGGTAATTTATGTGTGTTAACAGTGATTAATGTAATATGCAGTTAGTAACTTATTTGATATAAATGAGTGTTATATGTATAAATATTATTTATGATCCTTGGTAATTTGACAAGATTTTCTACATGCAGATTTCAACAAATATTTGTGAGGCACAGTTTACATGCGAAAACACTAATAACAAATGTTAGGATGAGATGCTATATACCTGCGTGGGTACATTAATATTTACAACAAATCGCTGACTTCGGGATGCATCTATCAGAAATCTCAGATGCTCAAGAAAATCCCCGGATTGCTTTAATTGTTCGCAATCAGGAACTTTACTCAGCTTTTCTTGCACTGTAAACAAAATCATTCAAATCATTTTAATTAAGAAGAAACAAAAGGATCAAGACATTCAAACGAAGACATCAGTGAAATTTTTGCCTGATGCAATTGTCCAAAACTTTTATTTGTATACTTAAATATTCAAATGACTCCCAATTTCCCGGCAAATTCCCGAATTTGCATCGCTTAAGGATAAGTTACAAAGAAAATGCCCTAGAATAAAAAGTGAAAACATCATGTGTATCAGAAAAATCAGACATTTATTACTTCAAAACAAAAATTAACAACAAACTCATGAAGAACGTTTGAAGCCATGTAAGATATCAAAATTATGCTGATTACAATTACAATTTAAAATTATTACGACTTATTTGTTCTAAGTTTCGATCTTGGCAGAATCAAGTAAAAACCAGCACCATTTTGTTAAAAAGGTAGATTAAATTCTAAGCAAATTTAGATAAAACATAAGCCCGAGAAAATTACTTTATTTAGACTTGTTTCGCCATATTTCTGAGAGTAGTAAAACTACTTCAACTGGACGCAAAAATGTTATGTATGTACCTTGTTTATTGATGAAAATTAGATGTTTTTATTCAACTAAAAAAATAGGTAGTCCCAAACTTCTTGTGGGTAGTTTACATTGAAAAAACATTATCAATGATCATTCAAAACAAAGCATACAAAAAGTATAATAAATTTATTTTAATACTGTTTTAAAAACTTTTACTTTACATGTTTTTATTAAAAATAGAATAAAAAATATAAAATAAATACTAACACGAATAAGAAGTAAAATTTGAAGATGGAAAAACTTGTATTTAAAATCTTGTTAGAACAAATAAATACTTTGATGTTCACAAAAAATATGAAAACAATTAATTGGAAACATTATTTTATCGACCTTATTGAATTTTTAGTTTTTCACCATAAAACTAATAATATTAAAACAGTTCGAATGCTGGACCGGGAATATGATAAATTTGATATCACATGATATAAATGCAAATTTAAATAAGTTCAATTTAAAAAAATGCTCATGTTAAGTTCAACTGTTAACTTTTTAAATCATAAAATCATTCAGTTTTTTAAATTAAGTTTTCACATGTAATTTTGAAGACATGAACAATTGCAAACAAATCAAGAGCATTTAAAATTGATAATCGTTGATAAAAACGTTTCAAGTTAATGAACTGCAAATATAAATTAATAAATTATTTTTTAAATTGATATGTAGTTTAATTAATAAAAATTGAACAATGATAAATTTCACAAGACGATTCTGAATCTGTTGAAAACTAAACAATTTATACATTTTAACGTTAAAAATGGAACTGCTTCAATTCGAAAGCATTAACAGTTAAAAAATGTAAAAATTCAATTTAAGCCTTAGCATCTATTTTCAACTTTTGAATAACTTAAAATTAATAATTAATTATAATTTTTTAACCCTCACTTATAAATAAAAATTGAACAATTATTTATTTCAAACAACTAAAAATGAAAATAGTTTATCTTCTAATTTAAAAAGTATTTAGTTTTAAACGAAAATTAAAATAATTGACTTTTAATGTTTTTAACTTAAAATATTGCTTTAAAATTATATAATTTTCAGCATTTAGAAATATATTAATACATTCTTTAACTTAGAGAATTGAAAATGATAAAGGCGAATTTATATTTTTAACCAGAAAACTTCCAAAGTTAAAATTTTTGTAATTTAACAGAATTTAATTTGAAATTGTTCATAATTTTGAAAGCTTCCATTTAATTCGTTTGAATTACTGAGCGTTAAAAAAAATAAGGCGTTGATCTTAAAAGTTTAAAATTCAAAACTGTTTCACTTTGAATGCTTTAATTTGCATTTACAGATAACAAGGTTATGGAAAAATAGCTTCTGATTGGTTGTTAATAAATTTATGATGTTCAACTCGTCATACGCTTTTGCCATTTACCCTTTACAAATTCCGGGTATTTATGATAGTGCACAAAATTCCCGAATTTCCAGGGTCATTAGACGTCCAGAAACTTGAAGAAATCTCCAAAGTTACTGATCCAACAATTTTAAAGTCTACTGAAAGTACATTGCAACAAAAATGCTCACCCAGGGCGTGTATTGATGAATATTTATCCAAAATATCAGTTAGATTCATGTCGCTAACTGTTCTTGTGAATCTTTTGCCTCTGGCGAGGACCATACGGCATTCCTCCAAATGAGGAGATGTTTCTAAAAATGTTTTGGCAGCTTCATCACACTTTTGATCCTCGAGGTATCCTAAAAATATTTTCAAAGATTACTTGAACTTTTTAATTTTACGTACTTAAACTTTTGTAAATCCTAATGCTCAATTTTGGAATGTTTCATTTATCATTATTTGTCGTAAGACTCAAGCTTGAAACTTTAAAGTATGAAGTTATGTGTCTGTATCACATTCAGTACAATTTTAAAAATTCCAACACTCGTACTTATTCCCTTTGAAAATCACCGCTAGTTTCACAAGTGACGAATTTAATCATTTTTCTTTTAGACACACGCTGAGTCCAAAATATTATTTATTGCCACAGAGAATGTTATTTTGCGATGCATATCCAAATTTTTAGGTCCACCTTTGGGCCTTTTTCAAGCTTAAATATTAGCAAATTTCTCAGTGCATCAATTTTCATTTAGTTATTATGTCATTATATTAATTAAATAACATTTATAGTATAAATATTATTATTAAGATTGTAAAATTTTTGTTTCATAGTCAAACTGACTGACTATATCACTCATCACATTGTAAAAAACTTCTAAGTGGACTGCGTGGGTAAATTTTTGGAATTAAGAATGTTAATTTTATAAGTAAATTTTAAAAAAAGTGTGTTAAGTTTTTAAATGACTGCAAATTTAGATAGTAATTATACATTTTGATACTCAATAAGTTAATTAGATTGACTCAAAAGTCATTTCACTCATAAAATTAGTAAAATGTTATAAATTTAATGCGTCGATCATTTTCTTTCGCTATAAATTTAAATAGTTGATGTGTAAACTGTAAATCCTTTCAAGTTATGCACACAATTTTATTTCGAATAGAAAGCTTTAATATATGAACAATGCGAAAATAACAAATTTCTCATATTAAATCATTTCTAAATATTTTAAAATAAAAATATTAAAGCTTCAAATTGGATGCCTTAGTATTTGAAGTTTAGAAGTATTAAAGTTTAGAAAACACGTAAGTGTACAATTAAATAATATTCAATTGACAATACATTAAATTGAAACCAATTGTAAATCTTCAAAATTGTACAACTAAATGAAATAATTAATTGGTAAGTCATATTTTTGAAATAAATACATTTGTCATTACACTTAAATTCTTTAATTTTCCTTTGTAGTTAATATTTTTTTCATTTTTTACGACTTAAAATACTTGGAATAAAGAAGAATCTTCAATCTTTCTCTCATTAATTTCAGTAAAAATAACCAAATTATTAAAATCTATTACAATTACAAATATTTAATTTCAAGCACGAGTGGAATCTTTAACCTTCTCAGTTTGTTATATAAAAATACAAATACAATTTTTTTATTTCTTTCTTTAAAATTAAGATTTTTATATTCAGGGCAATGCAAATTTTTCAGATTAAGTAAATTTCTTAAAACTCTCAATTATATAAAATCTCTTAAATCCTGGAATACTCTAAATTTCATAAATTACTTTAATGTTCAGAATTCTTAAAATCCCTTCAATTGTCTGAATTCTTGAATTTTGAGAATTTCCTTAATTATTAAAACTCTTTCAATTCCTTCAATTTCATTAATTCTTTAAATACCTTGAATGCTTTGAATTTTCTGAATTTCTTTGAATTCCCTAAATGCTCTAAAATTCTTGAAATTCTGAAAATTCTGATTTCCGTGAATTATCTGAGTTCTATAAACTCCGTAATTTCCCAGAATTCACTAAAATTCTTGATTCGAAGTCCTTGTAATACAAGGAATCAGGAAATTTCAATTATTCAAGAAAGTTCAAACATACTAAAATGTTGCAAGAAATTTAAGAACTTAGACGAATGCCAAAAAAGTATTAAGAATTGAAAATTGTTGGAGTGGCTGTCAAATTTGAAACTGGAATCATAGTAATATTGTCTTATATTTCTATATTATAAATTGGCAATGGCTAAATTTCGATAGACGGGTGACGATATTTGTTCTGGAGTGTCTGGATTTTGTCTGATCTAATCAGATAAGAAATCTTAGAATGATACAATAAAAGTGTATTGAAATTGAACAAAAATGCAAAGACCTACACTGATTTCGCATACTTATGAAAGTGAATTTACAGCAAGAAAATGTAATTTGCATTGCTATATTTTTTACAGGCAGTCAGTATTTTTCATTCTTCTGCCATTCTTATTTTATTTTTAGGTACTTTCGCATATATTTTATATATTCCGACTGAATTACCTGACCTAAGCTCTGGCGAAAATCCGAATTATTCCTGTATATTTGTTTCAATGATCAAATTACCCTCGCTGAATGTCAATATTTAACGTAAAGAATTCAAGATCCTGTTCAAAAATTATTTAAGATTATGGCCTTGATGCTAAATAAAGTATTTTACATCAACATTAATTAAGACGAAATATGTGTATAAAAAAAATGATAATAAATTAAAAATATTTTTTCAAAAGAATTTGACTATGTAGAATGAAGTAAATCATGCCCTAAAATCTAGTATAATCTAGCAGAAACCTCTTTCACTGTTTATGTGTATATTCCCGCGGTTTCCGCGTGCAAAATATAGGTTAGGAGCGTTTATTTATTTTTTATTTTTATATACTCACCAAGAACTAATCTTGCTATCTCCGATGGCAATAAACTGTCCATTTTTGTGGAAGCACTTCAAAGTTCTTATCGCGGCGAAAACATTTTACACGAACTTAACATTATCAATAAAAACAAAACATCTAACGCGTCTCGCTCGTCACAAAGCGCTCCATTCCATATCCCATCTGCCACCAACTCAGTTCAACTTAATCCTACTGCTTCAACTCACACCCTCAACAAGTTAGGTACCGATGAGTACCGACTTAATGAACATATCCAAAAGATGTCGCCACTTTCACCTTTTCAGCTTTTCAGTTTTCGGGGTTCGTTCATGATCATGCCTGTCACCGGATGTGGAGCGGGGACGCCGGTTATTATTAAAAAAATACCATCTTTCCTGTAGTTTGCCACGGACTCGGTTTGCCTTTGCTCTGTAAAGGCAATTGTCATTCTTGCACATTGTTGCGCGTTGCGCATTCTTGACATAGTAATTACGAGGCGTAGCACGATCGCAATTTTCTAAATAACTCATCCGGGAAATTGTACTTCAAGAATTCTCTCTGAAGAAAAATTGATAGAAAAGGTTAGTAGCGTAATTTCAATACATTTTTAGCTTTGAAATAAAAAAGCAAATCATTTATTTGAAGAGACGCAGAGGCCGGCTTGTGGTGACGCTACCACACTCTGCTTTATTTGTATATCGAAACATTATCTCGGCAAAGTAAAGCATATCTTTCTCATGATTTGCGACATTTTTGCGAATTATTGGAAATCTTATTTTTTCGTCAATTTTTATTTTTTTCAAACGTGCATTAAAATGCAATTCGTAATCAAATTAAAAGTTTAATTGTTAAATTTATTCACTTCGGCGAGTTTCGGTGAGTAGTTTTAGGTAAATTATTATTTCCTGTACACTTATGTAAAAACTAACGAAATAAGTCGGAGACATTCCAAAATGCTTGATATATTTTCGTAAATCTTTTTAAGTTTAATTATATTTTTAATCTGTTCAAACAATCGATTTTTTTTTAATTCTAAAAAATTAGATAAATGCCTTAAAATCTTCTAGTTACTTTTTGTAAAAATTGAGAAATTTGGAACTCTACATCAATAAAATTGGAATTTTTTTGGTTTGCAATCTTCCAAAATTTACATTTTTTTCGAAAAGTTTTAAAATTATGCTTTAAAATGTCTATTTTTTTCTTCAAATTCATTTTTCAAAATAAAAAATCAAATGAAATGTTCCCAGGACTTAAGATTTTTTTCTGTTTTCTCTGAAAACATGGCTAGCCTCGATTTAAATTCCACCCAATAGCACTTACACATCCATGAGTTTCTTTTTTGTGCGTGTTTCGGGGATGCCCTCGATTATTTCTCGAAAACGACGCAAATATAAATTATAATATAAATATATAGTTTAAATTTGTTTCCTTTCCTAAAATATATAAAAGTATACCCTTACCAAATGTTTATGTGTTTCATTAAACAAATTTTTACAAAAAGATAGAAAAAAGCAACTAAAATAGAATTTAGTTTAAAGTAGTCCGGCTATTGGATCGATCTGATGAAAAATCATTAAAATTAGTGTTTTTTATGTCCTCTTTGACATAATGCATTTTTAGGGGCCCTTTCCAGGTTAAAATTTGAATTATCACTGTTTAAAGTCGTGTCAAAAAACATGGGATCCTATAGAGAGGCCTTTCGCCGGCTCCAAAAATGGTTAATTTTGGCTTTAAAACACGTTGAATATTGTTAGGAAAAGTTTTTTGGAAACAGAAAATATCATGTTGCCAAATTTTGTATTAAATTCTAAGTTCCAGAAAAAATAATGGACATAGCTTTGACTAGCTTTCCCAGTAGCCGGACTATTTTAAAGAAAATGTTCCATGAGATTATTAAAGTCCCTAAGCTTTAAACGAATTAAAAATGGGGTTTTATCTCTAAAATTAAAGAAATTTAATTGTTAGCGATTCTAAATCTCATTTTTCTCGAAAACGAAGCAAGATAGGAATAGACATTCATAGTTCAAATTATTGTTGCTCTTCCTGAAATATATGTATCTATCATAATAAAAATATATATATCTCACATATGTTTAGCTTTAATACATTGTTTTCTTTGAAAATCTTTGTTAAAATGCACATGATATACATATTCCTGCTATTCCTAGTTTGCTTTGTTTTCGAGGAAAATAAGATTTTTCATTGCTAAAAATGAAGAAACCTTTTTTCTCAAAAAGGCGTAGAACGATTTGTTTCTTTTTTGAATTAATATAACCGGGGGCATCCTCGAAACACAACGTAAGAGAAACTGGATGCCCAAGTACTTTTGGGTTGTACTTAATCGAGGCTAGCCGAAAACTTCAAAATTCTTAAAGAAATTTCTTTTTTATTTAAGTCTCCAAAAATCTACATTTTGTTCTGTTCAGCACTTTTTAAAATGTTCCCAAAATTTGAATTAATTCCGAATCTTTGTAAAAATTCTAAATATATTTTGGAATAATTTGGTTTTCCGTCAAATTTAAAAATCTTGCAAGTTTAAAAAATGGTTTAATTTATATTTTTAATACTGGTACCGACAATTATTTTCCAAAAACTGAAAACTTCCTCCAAAATTCATATTCATGTAGTTTCACAACCAATCAGGTCTACGACAACAATGTATGCGAGGTCTTGCGACTACAACTTTTTAAGAAACTGTTAAAAATGTCAGTAGTAGTAATTGTAAATCTTTGGTAGAAAAATTAAACTAATCTGTAAATTTCACTTCATATCATTTTAGATTCAATCGTGCAATTTTGAACGCAGTTCAACCTACCATTCATTAAAATTGCCACGATTCCAATTTGAAATTGCACTTAATTATTGCAATTTTATCAGTTTTGTAATAAAAAATTATTCACTTGCTGAGTTTTAAACCATTAGATTGTTAAGTATTTGGAAAATTTCAGTATAGAAACTTCGTATCATATCAGATAAGATATTTTTTCTGATAAAACGCCACTATCACCACCATCTACTATTTAAATGATAAGGGAAAAAGATTTACAATTATAAATGGTTTTATTACTTCTAGTAAAAACCTGGGAAAACGCAGGAATTTAAAATTGTTCATGGATTTGAGGGCATAAATACCATACGTTTTCCTTGCATTAATAAAGGAAACCATTAAAAACAAATTATAAATCGCTATTGCGAAGTCATGAAAGGTCATCACAGTAACATTTAATAATGTTGCTTTTCTTTCTATAAATTATTTCAGGGTATTTTTAAAGATTTCAGGAAATTTATAATAAATTTCAATAATTTGAAGGGATATTTAAAATTTTATGGAATATTTCAAACTTCTAAGGGATTTAAAAGAGGGTTTAATTTGAAACATTGTAGAGAATTTTACAAGATTCCAAGGAGTGTTGTATTAATTTGATTAATTTGAAGCGATTTTAAAGCGTTTGAAATATGTTAGGATGAAAAATTTTCTAGAATTTCGGAAGATATGTATTACGAGGATTTCAATGATTTTAAGGGGTTTTTGCAATTCGCAAGGTATTTTAATAAATTTTCGAGGTTTTCAGGAAATGTCACCAAACTTTATAGAATTTCAGAGGATTTAATAAAATTTTATTGGATTTTAAAGAATTTATTCAAGAAAACTATGTTGATTTTTTGGAAGTCAACCTGAATTCTTATTCATTTATTCTGATTGTTTTTAAATTCTTTAAAAAATGTCATTCACTTGAATTCTTATAAATTTACTAAATTCTACTTAATTCAATGGATCTTATTGAATTTTTAAAAGTTTTTATTTAATTGATCCTGAGGATCAATAATTGATAAAATGATCAAAGGATTTTTAATGTTTTATAGTATTTTTTCAAATTCCTTGGCCTTTTTAAAAGATTTAAAAAGATTTGAAATATTTTAGGCTATCTCAAGATTACAAGTACATTTTTAATTTATTTGAATAATTTAATGGGACTTAAAAGAATTTGAAATACTTTAGGGTATTTTAAAAGATTCCCAGGCATTTTCAAGATTTTTCTAAGCTCATCTTAAAGTTACTGAATTCTATGCAGTTTTTTCATATTTTTAAACTGTTTTCAATTCATTTGAATTTGTTTTTATTCACCTTGAATTTTTATGAATTTCATCGAATTCTTCTCGTTTCCCTTACATTACTTTAAATTCATTCAAATTTTATGGAAATCAATGGATTTTTTCACTTTCTATCAATCCATTTGAATTCTTTTGATTTATCTTGAATTCTTCTGAAGTCTTATGAATTTATCCTGAATTTTTTACCCTTTCTGCTCGAAAAAAGTAGCTTAAGACTGTGACAAAAAGTATCCTTTGATCCCGATATTTTATCCCGTAGGGACTATGAGGCTTGATATTATATTCCCAATATCAAAAAAAATTTCCTCGTGTGAGCAAGATAAATAATTTTGTTTAAAAATTAAGCAACATTATTGTTAGTTCATGAGAGAGGTCTGATATTATTTTTGGGTTTCGTACTAGACTGCTTGAGAAACTATTTTCAATAAAAATTAAAATAATTCTTAGAGCCGTTGTTTATTTATGTTTTTTTAATGTCAATTTTTAAATTAATTTAAAGGAAAAAAAGATTTATTTTCGAAATAAGTTATGTTTAAAGTATAAAAATGATATTTATTCTTCTTTTTAATACAAATCTTGTATAATAAATGTATTTCTACATAATTTTGTATTTACTTTATACCAACGTAAGAAACTGCGTTTTTACATAAAAAAAACAGCTCAAACTTTCAGAATTAAAAAGAATAATAGCAACTCACATTTACTTTGAATTAAAAACTTGAATTATACGTTATTTAAAAAAAGTAGTTTATCAGAATAACAGTTATAATCGGTTGGTATATGTGAAAAATTAAAGTTTGTATTATAGTATGTTTATAGTGATGATAATATAAGGATTTAGTGGCCTAGTAAAACATTAATTTAAGCATACGTCAGATAAAGCTGAGAAAGAAAGTTTTGAGTGGGCCAAAAAGTGTAACGTTTCTCAAGATATTTACAATGGTATTCCATATTTTGCAGGAAATGCTTGTTAAACTCTCTTAAATAAAGCTATATATTGCGATCCAACAATAATGTAGGGTGTGTAAAATATTTTCAGTGTTTTCAAGACTTTTTAGATGTTGTTAGTTCGTATTTTAGTGTTAAAATAAATCCTAAATTTAATGTTTATACTTCTTCTAACCTTCATTGGTATATAATTTTTGTTAACAGTTTTCTTTTACGGTGTTATAAAGTTAGTTACATTAAAAATTGCGTAAACTACACTTATTATACCAGATTTATATTAAAATGAATAATAAATATCATTTTTGTACTTTAAACATAACTTATTTCGAGAATATATCCTTTTTCTCAGCTTATTTAGAAAATTGACATTAAGAAAAGTGAAAATAAAAAACGGCTCTAAGAATGAAAATGGTTTGAAATTGTTTGGATGAAATTGTTTCTGAAGCATTCTAGAACGAAACCCAAAAATAATGTAAGAACTCTCTTGTCACCCCCATTTAAAGTTCTTACAGGCACACCGTGTAGGTTAATCGATTCGCCTCGAAGACGCGAACAAATACATCATGTACTGTACAAATAATATACTTGATACAGTGCTTTAGTATCCCTAAATTATTATCAAAGTATTTCTCATATATAGTTTTCGAGATACTTTTGGAGTTCCTGGGATGAAATTATTTTGAAATTGTCAAAAACGTATATTTAGGAATTTACATGATTAAAAAACCTCCCTCTATGAGGATGCAAAGTAATTGATATATTTGATATATTACTATTATTTTGTGATTTTCAGAAAGATGCCTAACTACAAGTTGACCTACTTCCCTGTAAAGGCTTTGGGAGAGCCAATCCGTTTTATCTTGAGCTATGCCAACATCGAATTCGAGGATGACCGTTTTGCGCGAGAAGACTGGCCAAAACTGAAAGATCGTAAGTATAAAAAAATGTATTTCTTTGATTGTAAAAAATAACAAAAATAAAATAAATATTTGATTAAGATAAGGCTGAAGGTTGAACTATTTAAGATTATAAATGGATTATGGATTAGTTTCCATTTATAAATTCTAGTCTTACTTATCTCGAATATTATGGAATCGAAGAGTAATAAGCATAATAACTAGTATTCAAGACATTTTTTTTGGTCGAAGGAATTGATGAATGAACAATGAAAAGAAACATTGGTGTTGAGCATGATTTTTATCTGGATAATATTTTACTAAATAAAAATAA